>JAQGAJ010000559.1:0-14185 GCA_034689365.1 Liebstadia similis
CTATCATAAGAGAAAATGAAAAATGTTTATCAAAATATAAATAAATAATTACAAAACTTTATTATTATTAGAAATCATAAGAATAAATCAGGGATGGCCAATAGGGGGATGCTAGAATCACCCTGGAGGCGAAAATTGGTCCAAATCCTCTGGCAGAGGCTCGAGCGACCCTCTGGACGAAAATCCATTGGTCATCCCTGGAATAGATAGAATCCTTGTTTTTTTATCTCGGGGTAACTTTTTCAAAAATATACCCAGACTTTAAACTTTGCTCTACTCTTCTGTATCGATAAGACGATCAACTGATCACTTGTTAATCAGCTAACAGAATGTCTTATATAAGTCAGAATCCAATAGTTGTTAAATTGATTCAGTAATTAGTGATTTGTATTACAATGTATTCAAAACCGATCGCATACGTGATTGCAGTCATTCAACCGGTAGTTATCGATAGGTTAATGACATTCGCTGTCAAAAGAAGTAATAAATTCGAAGAACAAAACAATGTCATCGAAGACCTGAAGAATCAGTTGAGAGAATCTGAGGAAGAGTTGATGGCTCTTAAGATTGATTCGATCGGCAAAACAACGACAAACAAGAAGACGATCGCAAAGATTGTCTTCATTTGATCGAAAGATAATCTAAAGTCAATTATTAAATGAAGTCATAATTCATTAACTTTTCATTATTTTTATTATAAATTATTGTCAAATAAATGCCATAACTATTGATTTTATACTTACAATAAACGCAAACGAATCTCATTTATCAATAAATGTTTTTATGAAAAGATATAAATTTGAGAATTTTATTCAAAATGAAGTTAAAATTAATTCTTTAGTAATTCATTGCAATTCTTATGATTTGATTCTATAAGTGAAGTGAAAATGTGATTCATTACTTAAAATGAGTTTCGGATGTATTCCATGTTTGATAAAAATATGGTCAAAACTTTTCATGTCTTAAAGGTTTTGGCAAATATTCTTCGAGATATCAATTGTGACCATAAATATAATCTTTGGCTAACTTTCAAACTCTTCCATACTTTTATAGTTGTCTTTCGTTTTATATAACAGAATAAGTGAACGGCTCTTCAGTTTGTTTACTAATAGATTAGTGATTGTAAACAAAGGTTATAAACAATGGTTAATATCAATGATTTACCCGAAGAACTTTTGGATAAGATAATGAGATACCTATCATACGAAGAGATAGCGAACTCACGTCAAGTGTGCCGTCGGTTCGACCGATGCGGACAACGATTGGTTGGGATTGGTTTTGAAAAAGCTTTGAGAGATATGTTGAATCTGGAAATCGAAGCAAATCAATTAGCGATTCCTCTGGGAGGACATGTATCTCCAAATGAGCCTAACGTCAAGATGGTTGAGACTCTGAAGTTAAGGTTCATAATACTATATCGTGATTACTGCCCCTTTGAGCGTCTGAAAATGGTCTGTTTCACCCCGGGCAAAATCACAGACCAGATCAACCAAACCGTCACCTTATATAAGACCGACCCAAGAGCTCCTCAAATCCCTTCACTACTGAATGCCTTAGAAACTATGGTAGAGGAAGCCCAACAACATTTCACTACAACTATTTCACCCAAACTATTATCTAAGTTGAAGTCAGCCATTGAACGAAGTGATGCCTTCGATCAACAAAACAATACTATTAATGATCTGAAGAGACAGTTGAGAGACTCAGAGGACCGGTATATGCGATTGGAGAAAGAGATGATGGCTCTCAAGAGTGTGTCCGATCGGGAGGACAAGAGTCTGACCAAAAGGAAAAGAATCTAAAGTCTGAATACTTTCATCAAATTATTTCGCAATTGTCTTAACTAATGGTTTAATACTTAAAACGAATCTCTATTTTCAAAACAATTCATTTCTCATAATTTAATTCCATATTATTATCAAAATTTAATAACTTTTGACTTAAAATTTATTTCGACAAAACTTTTATTAATAAATGTTTTTATAAAAAAGATATAAATTTGAGAATTTTATTCGAAATATAGTTTAAAATTACGGTAATTCCTGATTTGTGATCTTGAAGTGATCTTGCTTTGATTGTGTCAGGGAACCTTTCAACACCTTGCTTAGTCATTCCAAGTTTGTCTCAGAGATGTGTATTCAATATATTTATAACACAAATACACTTTTGAATTATAAAACGGGATATTTTATTCGTTTATAAAAAATAAATTTTTAATTAAAAATTATAAAAACAAAGAACTGGCGATCACTCGATGGACACAAAGCTCTGGGTTTATCGGAATTCGTCGCCAATATATTTGGCGATAGTGTTGAGCTGTATATTAGAAGTTCCCTCATATATGGCCCCTATTTTGCAGTCGCGATAGTACTTCTCGACCGGGAAGTCACGGGTGAATCCCACGCCTCCCAACCATTCAACACATTTAGTGGTTGTATTGGCGGCCACTTCGGAGGCGTAATACTTGGCCATCGCTGCCTCTTTGATGAACGGCTTCTTCGCCTCTTTAAGTCGGGCCGCGTTGTAGACCAACAGTTTTGCCGCTTCTATTTCGGTAGCGATTCTTGAGATTTGGTGTTGCATTCCCTGAACAGTTAGGAAAAGGTCACTTTTGAAGGTCATCTCATATGATATCTAACCTGAAAGTTAAAGATCGTTTGTCCGAATTGTTTCCTTTCCATTGTATACTTAACCGCGTGTTCGAAACAACCCTCGGCTAAGCCCAACATCTGAGCCCCGATTCCAATCCGTCCCTCATTTAACGATTCGATCGCGTATTTATAGCCCTGTCCTACAGTTCCGATCACATCAGACGCCGGCACCTGATTTGCCAAAAGAGTTGTTACAAGAGTTCCAAAAAACAGTTGACATGACTGACCCTAACGTTGTCGAAAATGACCGGACAAGTACTCGAAGCTCTGATTCCCAGTTTGTCCTCGTGTTTGGCAACCGTCAGACCCGGAGTGCCCTTCTCTACCATGAATGCAGTGATTCCTTTGTACCCTTTGGACGGATCGGCATTTGCGAAGACGATGAAGAGGTCCGCGTGTTCTGCGCTTGTGATGTAGTGTTTTGTACCATTGATTATATAGTGATCGCCGTCTTTGACAGCCGTAGTCTTCATCGCAAACGCATCGGAACCCGAAACAGTTTCGGACAGACAGAAGCACCCGATCTGTTGAGATAACAATCAGTTCTCAACCATTCGTTAATATCTTATCTGACCTTATCTTTTGCTATTTGTGGCAAATACTTAGCCAATTGTTCCTTAGATGCGAACCGATGTAGGGTTTGAGTGATGATTATGTTTTGTGCGTCACAGAAGACACTGACAGAGGGGTCAACTTTGGCCAACTCTTCGATGACTAGCATAGCCGAGAAGAATGTGGATCCGGTGCCACCGAACTTGGGATCGATATCAACAGCCATTAACTGATAAGAAGAAAGTTATCGATATTTGCAATTTGTGAAAATGCATCGGTAATTCTTACGCCATTCTTGAAGAGGGCGTCGATCACCGACCTGTCCATCATTGACTCTTCGTCCATCTTCTTGACCAGAGGTTGAATCTTGTCCTGAGCTAACCTCTTGACCATGTCTTTCATCGCCTGTTCCTCTTCGGACAACTGAGTCAAGGGTTTTGTAGACATACCTCGAGTGAAGTCTGCGGTCGAGAGACTCTTCAGACATGAAGACAATGGCGTTAGACCGCGATTGCGGGTCAGGACATGACTTGCGGTCTGAAGAATACAAAGAAAATTAAGAACTAAAATGAGTAAAAATAAGTTTAATTTTACTTTAAATGCAAGAATCGATTTATTGGACAACATTTTCAGATCTGTTTAAGAGAATGACAATCGGTTCCAAAGACTGAACAACTGAATGGTGACAATCACTTCAATCACTTCTTCTTTGGTTCTAATCCAAAGTTATGATAAACAAGTGATTGATTGAAACAAATAAGAGTCCGGTTTTGGGCCTAAACTCCGCCCACAAGTCGTGTCTTTGGCTTAAAATGCAATACAAATCATAAACAAATCCAAAGAAGAGATAAAAGAAGTTATGAAGACTTGACTCTAAGATAATCGGCTAATCAGAGGACAGCCTCCAGATGTCGACTAAGAGGAAGGCCTTCAGTTGGCCCGAGTATTACCACTCGAGCCAACTCTTTGGAGAGAAGAGTCGACTAAAGAACAGAAACCAATTGTCACTAAATCTGTACAAATGTATGGCCACTCGGAAAGAGTTCATTTGGGACGGTATTGTCCGAAGCAAAACACGCTCGGGAGGAATATTCAATGTCGAGTACAGTCCCGACGGGTGAGTCCCACACCTTATTGACTACTTTTTATAAGACAATTCTTTAGGTCACTCTTGTTGGCCGCCACTGAGAACAAGAAGATACTGGTCTTCGGGTCGAACACTCATCGGTTGGAGTCGGTTGTGGACAACGCTCACACTTCTTGTGTTAATTTAGTCAAATTCCTTGATTTGCGGACATTTGTCAGCTGTTCTGATGATAACACTCTCGCGGTTTGGGACTTAAGAAATTTGAAACAACGGATCAGATCACTCGAAGGTCACCAGAATTGGGTTAAGAGTGTTGAATACGACAGCTCTAAAGGTGTTCTTCTGTCGGCAGCCTATGACCAGACTGTCCTCAAATGGGATATCAATAATCCGTCCAAAAGTCCGCAAATGATTCTCGACATTAAGAATATGTTGCGAATGGTTTTGACGCCCGACTCAACCAAAATGATTGTCTCCACAGCCGACGGGTATCTAATGGTAATCCATGACTTGGATTTGAATACATTGGCCAATGATTTACAAGACTTCGCACCCGATTTGTATCGTCTAATGCAAGACCAACTCAATTACGGCATAGATATGGGTTCTTGGCTTAACTCACTCTTCACGGCCACAACCAATCGCGTGGAACTGATCTCAGACTTTCCAGACTTAGACAAAAATGGTTACATCACTACACTGGATGTCCATCCGTTCGGTTGGTCTGTCCTCTCCCGCAATATGGCCGGCAATGAATTGTCCGAATGGACGTGTGTTCACGACATCCAGAGTTCAAACAAACCTCTGGAACTGAAACCAATCAAAAGAGTCAGAAGTCATTACAGTCGACATCTTAAGCATAGAACTCCTCGACTGCCGTCCCTTTCGGCCGATCCCGATAGCAATACCCGTGACTGCGGTCCCGGCGAGAGTCCAATAATAGTGATAAGCAATCAAATCGGGTCTTCAGAACCTCACACATCAGTCGTCTCTCAAAGTCGGTCTTCTGAACGGAAGACAAACAATAAGAGTCTGGTCTATAAGAACAGACCTCGTCTTAAGTATTACATCGAAGAGTTGAACGAAAACCACGGATTCATCAAAGAGTTGTGTTTCAGTCCCGACGGACGAGTGATCTGTTCTCCACATCAGTTCGGCTTTCGTTTGCTATCGTTTGACCAAAACTGTTCCGAAATGTCTGACTGTGTCTCAAATGAGCCGAAAGTTTTGTATGAATTGAAGCAAAGTCTGTGTCATTCAGACTATGTTCTGACCACTAAGTTCTCGCCGACTCAGTGCCAGATCGCGTCCGGTTGTCTCGAAGGGGGAGTTATCTTCACTCAACCCATCTTATGATCTGTTCTCCAGATCTTCGAGACATCGCAGCAATAATTGAGTCAGAGGTGACCAACACTGCCCTTGTTATGACATTTACCATTGATATTAATCCCTTGATTTGATTTGCCATTTGTTTTATATTAATTGAGTTTTAGTGAGCGATTCTGGTCAGTTCAGTATTGCTCAATCGTGATTATCATGGTGAAAAGTTTATTATTAAATTGATAATTAAGTACAAATGTCTTAGAATAGTTTTAAAGAGCTTCCCATTTGAAATTATCCCATGATAGGTCCTTTTATTAATAATAAAGATGATTAAATATACAAATTATCAATAAATCTCACCCATCAATGGTAATATTAAACTTGTACTAGATTTTCAATTTATTTATCAACTTTTTAAACCTGATTATCAAAAACTAATAATATTTTAAATCTATTATTCTCTTCATTGAGTTATTTTGACTTTTTTGTTGATGTTATCGATTATTTTGTTTAAAATAAAGGCTCTTTTATTCTTCTACTTCACCATTAGCTGATCCAATGGTTGATCCAATGGTGTTGAGTCCCCCACTAGAGTCCATACCTTATGGAAGTCCTTTGAGATCCCATCCCATCGTTAAGGTGTGTCCTATCGAGCACTCAATCACTAAACACTTCAACCATTTATTGCAATACTTTTTCTGACATAATATCCGTTGGCTTTAAATCGTAAACAATTGAGTCATTCATCTGATCCTTACTTTTGAGATCAGATTTTATTTATGACTCAAATATTTAATTTAATTTTAATTTGACTTTAATTTTGAATTTAATGAAAACAAATTTGATATAAATCGGTGTCAAAGATGTCGATCAATGGCCTCAATAACCACAACAACTCTATCGGCAGCCAAATGGCGGTCAAATGGGACCCAAAGAACCTCGAGATCAGAACCCATTCGGTGGAGAAGACATTGGAACCGCTGGTGATGCAGGTGACCACTCTGGTCAACACGAAAGGGCCGTCCAAGAAGAAGAAGGGTCGCTCAAAGAGGGCCCACGTATTGGTGGCCGCCGTCGAGAAGGCCACCGAAAACTTCATACTTAAGGGCGAAGAGATAGCTCTCGAGAATCCCGACATCAAAGTAGAGATGTTGTCCGCCGTCGAAGAGGTCAAAAAGGCGGGCGAATCGATGGGCAAAGCCTCGCGAGAGTTCGCTGAAGACCCGTGCAGTTCAGTCAAGAGGGGAAATATGGTTAAAGCGGCCCGAAATCTGCTCTCAGCGGTCACTCGACTCCTCATTCTGGCCGATATGGTGGACGTCCACCGACTGATAAAGTCTCTGCAAATCGTTGAGAATGACTTGGATCGGGTGAAGAACGCCTCCAGTCATTCGGAATTAGTTGAATCCTTCCGCAGCTTCGGTAAAAACACGGCTGATCTCATCAGTCAAGCAGCTAAAAGACAGGCAGAACTCAAAGATCCCAAACTTCGGGACGATTTGGCGGCCGCTCGCGCTATACTTAAGAAGAATTGTATGATGTTATTGACCGCTTCCAAGGTCTATGTCAGACATCCAGAACTCTCAGCCGCTAAAGAGAACAGAGACTTCATCTTCAGACAGGTCTGCGAAGCAGTCAATGCCATCAGTGATGTCGCTCAGGGAAAGACCGCCAATGGCTCAATGGTCCCGCCCTTCGACGGTCCCGGAGAGTTGGCCGCAGCTCTCGACGACTTCGATGACAGCATTATTATGGATCCGTTGGTCTACAATGAGGTCCGAACCCGACCGCTATTAGAAGAACGACTCGAAAGCATTATCAGTGGAGCAGCTCTTATGGCGGACTCTTCGTGTACTAGAGATGAACGCCGGGAGAGGATTGTCGCCGAATGTAATGCTGTCCGACAGGCCTTACAAGACTTGCTCTCAGAATATATGGCAAACGCCGGCCGTCGAGAACCCGACGAATCCCTGACCAAAGCTATTGATCACATGAGCCGCAAAACAAAAGACTTGAGACGACAACTGAGAAAAGCGGTCATCGATCACGTGTCGGACTCCTTCCTCGAGACCAATGTTCCGCTTCTGATTTTGATTGAAACCGCAAAGAACGGTAAGGTAGAGGCTGTGGAAGAATGCGCTCAAATCTTCACAGAACACGCGTCAAAACTGATCGAAGTGGCGAACCTGGCCTGCAGTATGTCCAGCAATGAGGACGGCGTCAAAATGGTTCGCTTCGCCGCCTCTCAGATCGAAAGTCTTTGTCCTCAGGTTATAAACGCGGCCCGCATTCTGGCCGCTCGGCCGCGATCCAAAGTGGCTCAGGAGAACATGGAGGCCTTCCGAGAAGCCTGGGATAATCAGGTCAGGATTCTGACCGAAGCCGTGGACGACATCACAACCATCGATGACTTCCTCGCCGTCTCCGAGAATCACATCTTAGAAGACGTTAACAAATGTGTGTTAGCCCTACAGGAAGGCGACGCCGATAGTCTCGACAGGACTGCCGGCGCTATTCGCGGCCGATCTGCTCGAGTCTGTAATGTAGTGACCGCTGAAATGGATAATTACGAACCGGGAAATTACACCGAAAGAGTGTTGGAAGCGGTCGCCTGTTTGAGAGATCAGGTGATGTCTAACTTCGCGGCCAGAGTCGAGATCGCTGTCGATGCTCTCAACCCAGAGCGTGACACTCCCCCCAAAGAGATAGATGAAAATGAGTTCATCGATGCTTCCCGTCTGGTCTACGATGGCGTTCGAGAGATTAGAAGAGCTGTACTTCTGAACAGAACTGTCGAAGAATTGGATTCAGAGACCGAAATCGAATACGAAGACAACACTTATGAGACTCGAAGCAAATGTAAGTCAAAATCAGATCCAATTCGTTGTTCAATCCTATCGTTGTCTCTGAATAGCGAGCATTCATACGGACTTCGATGAGTATCCGGACATCAGTGGTATCAGTAATACAAGAGATGCCTATCGTTTCGTGTCTGAGGAGGAGAAGGAGAAGATCGCAGAACAGGTCGAGACGTTCAGAACCGAGAAGAATAAGTTTGACCGCGAAGTCGCCAAATGGGATGACACCGGAAATGACATCATTGTAATCGCCAAAGAGATGTGTATGATTATGATGGAGATGACAGACTTCACACGAGGAAAGGGTCCCTTAAAGACCACAATGGATGTGATCAATGCCGCCAAAAGGATATCAGAGTTCGGCACAAAACTGGACAAATTCGCGCGAACTATCGCAGACCAATGCCCGGAGTCGACCACCAAAAACGACTTAATCTCTTATTTGGCGCGAATCACTCTTTACTGCCATCAGTTGAACATCACTTCCAAAGTGAAGGCAGACGTTCAGAACATATCAGGAAATCTGATCGTTTCGGGAGTAATGAAAAGCCTCTTTTGATCTAATGATTGATTCGCTAATCACTTGCATCTGTTCCACAGCTCGATAGCGCCACTTCGCTCATTCAGGCGGCAAAGAATCTGATGAATGCGGTCGTACTTACCGTCAAGTCTTCGTACGTCGCGTCCACTAAATACCCGAGAGGTGGACAACAGCTTAATGTAAGTCTTGAGTTATTCTTGAGTTCGATGTCTTAAATGAAACGGTTATTGATTTGATGTTTGTCTGAATAGTCAATAGTGGTCTGGAGAATGAAAGCGCCCGAAAAGAAGCCATTGGTCAGGCGGGAGAAGCCGGAAGAGGTTCGGGCGAAAGTGAGACGCGGCTCACAGAAGCGAAACATCGCTCCCATCAAAGCGTTGAGTGAATTCCAGAGTCCGGCCGAATCGGTCTGATGTATGTCTGGATGTTTGGCAACTATACTGTAATGACATATCGGCTCCACTACTGATAACTGATAACCATTTAGTAACTAATACCTAGACTTTTAATTGTTTTGCATTCCTTTTAATTAATTCTTTTTAAGTTACGAATCATTTTTGAATATATTTAAGAAAAATATATATTTATTATATCGAAAGCAATACAGTATTTAACGAAAGTAACGATTGATAAGTGAATTGAGTGACGATTAACGAGAGATCGGAACACAAATCAGAGATTTATTGCCAAATATATGAGTTTAAAGTCTATATTAACTGATATTTGCAAACGAAATGCAATACTTATTCAAAACATATAACAAATTGGATATTATTTTCAAAACCAAATAATTTAATGTCAAATACTTTTAAAACTTTTACTGCATTTGTCTCTTAAGTGCCTTTTTTCACGACATTTCACACAATTTATTAATTTTTTATATTTAATGACAAATCGCGACTAAATTTGTGCTCAAATCGTATTTTTTAAATATAATGAAATTTATTTTAAAATTTATGTAAAGATCGGACACTTATTTGATTCAAAATTATGTTTTTATTAAATTTATAATAAAATAATGTAATAATAGATGTAATTAAGTCTCACAAATGGACTCTTAGTTCTGGATCTTTGAGGGCCCGGCCGTCGAGTATTCCTTCTCGTACTCGATCTCAACCTTTCGTTTTTTGATCGGTTTTTTATGTTTTCCCTTCTTTTTGGTGTCGGCCTTGTCTTCGGGCTCTTCTGATGATTCATCGGATGAATCGGTCGGAGGTTTAGCCATGTCTTCGAAATCGCTTTCGTCGCTCTCCTGGAAGTCATTCGCCGCCACGTATTCGACAGTTTGTGTTTCGTCGTCTTCGGCGTCGCTCTCGATCTCGAGTTCTTTGTCTTTAAGCGATTCGGTCTCACTATCGCTGTCCTGTTCTTTGAGAGCCTTCTCGAAAGCGGTTTGTCTGAAGTTATAGATATCACCATAAGTACCCTTTTTGAGTCTCTCCAGAAGTTCTTTCTCAATGGCATTGTCTAACTTCGCGGCCAACAAAGCCTTTATCTCACGTCTTCGTTCTCTCCGTTCGATCTTCGACTGCAACGGAACCAACTTCTTCTGCCTCCTGAGCGCCAATCGTCTCATTCGGATCAGGTATTGAGTGATTTTGGTTAACCTCTGTTTGCATCGATGTTTCATATGTTTTGGCCAATAAATCAGTTTATCGTCGATCTGTTTGAGAGCCGTCTCGTAGTTCTTCGACAGCTTTATCTTCTCCCAGAGCTTTGATGGAAATGCGGCCCTTTCTATGGTCTTAACGAACAGATAACAGACCCCTTTCTCTTCCCGTACGGTCGCGTAGTTACTGTTGGCCAACGGACAGGCCGTACGACTGCACAGACCCGAGACGTTGTAATCATTGCGACAAAAGGTCTGAGTCTTTGTCTTCGTTTTGAACGAACAGAAGGTTCCGTTCAATACACTCCATATCACCTGAAATCAAGACAATGGTTAGGCTGTGGACAACCGGTTCGGCTCTTCGGGTCACTCACGTCGTCGTTTTGCATGGCTTCGGATCAGTTCAACCCTCTGTCCGATCGATTTGAGTCACTTCGAGAACTAATTCAAACAAATTATCTTAAATTGAGTTCAAATTCAATCAAATCTAATGTTTATTTACATTTCAGTCAAAACATGTGTTTTTAAATCAAAGTGTGATTTAAATCGCTTTCAGTCGTCGGAAACCAATCAGAGATGGCGTTAGAGTCGGCTTCTGTCGGCTCTTATAGGAGTGTAAACAAAGAATCAAAGGAACGCCTTTTGATGAGTAATGATTGGTTGACTTTAATCGTGGGTAGGATTGGAAATAAAACCATCGCATGGTTTGTAGTATTTTCCAGAAAATTACGTGTAATTTGCGATTTATTTCAAACCAATTCCTGAAAGTTGTCTGTAATTTACGGCCATTTCTTAATTAATGCGCAAAACTATAACTCCTTATATCGTTTGGACAACTGATCAGCCAATCAGATGCTTCTGAGGCCGAGTCGTGAGAACCGATTGCAATACTGTTTGAGTCCGTCTGACAGTTATTATCAATGAAAATATGTTTACTTTCGCTAACTTTTAATCGGAGTTAAGACTAAATGACATAACTCTTGACATTTGTATCAATGAGTGTCACATCCGATGATGTCTTGGAGACCAAACCTTAGGAGTCGAGTGGAGACCGCCGTCGGAGTGATTCTCCGAACGCCCGGTCTCTTCATAATCGAGTATTGGTGGCGAAGTCGGCCTCAAAGACATATGTTTTCGATGACAGACAGCCATCACTTCTGGACTGACTTCGTCACAAACATAGGTATCTCATCGATGGTTATGATCTCAATCCTGACTTCATGTCTCTGTTCTCAGCGGTGGTCAACGGATTCCTTCTTCTATTACTCCCGTTGTCTTACATCCGGTCCTTCTATACTCATCTAATATGTGGTGCTTTGCTGGCGATGTCTCATCTCTTGTCCTACTATTCGGTTGTCGTCGATCCCAATGCTGTCCACAGCGGCGCCTCATTAGTAGAATCGTTGGCCATATCTCTTGTGTCGACCGATATCGCCAAACAAATCTCCCTTTTGGTGGTTCACGTTATCATCGCTGTTATAGTCTCGTGTCTTCTTCAGGGACCACAGAAGCCGTTACTTCCAGGTATGGCTCAATCGGATCCATTCAGACATTCTTACCATTGATTTATTTACTCAGTTTTCGCCTCATATTCTTTGCCCGTTTTGGGCCGAATACTCGAATTTCCGGACGAATTACTTCAAGTGAGTCCACTTCGGACTGAATATCAATTCCTCATTGTTTGTGTCCATTCCATAGGTTTTACATAACTTTAGTTTTGCGGTCATAGCTCTGAGTCTGATTCGATACGGCTATCACTTAATGCCCAAAGTGTTCACTCGTCTTAAGTCCGCATACAGTGATCTGTTGAGCGCCACCGAAACGCACGGAATGACTCCTCTTCTAGTCGTGATGTGCAACAAACTTCTTGTTCCGACCCATTTCTTTCTGTTTTGGTCGATAGTCTTCTTTATGAAACTCTTTGAACATACAGTTTCTGAGAGTACAGACGGAACCAGAAAGGAATGGTATGTCTATGTGTTGAGCGCCGCCAGTTCTGTCTGCATAAGTCCGGTCTCATTGATATCTACTGCTGTGGCCGTCACTTATATGTCGTACTTCTTATTATCTGCGATGAAGTTGTTCTTATGGGGCAAAAGTCAACCAACACTTCCCAACACAACAAACGCACCACAAGTTCATAGCGGTTGGGAAGAAGGGATCACTACTTTGCTGTTGGCTCTCCTCACGGGAATCACTGAAATGAAACCCTCGGGTCGTATGGCTGTACTCACTATCATATTGTTTGTAGTGCTGTCCAGTCTTTTACAATCAATGTTAGAGATCGCCGAACCAGTGATCCTATCCCTGAGCGCCTACGACGGAAAGAATGCGTTCCATCACATAAAAGTGCTGATCTTCTGTGCCTTCCTCTTCCTGTTCCCTCTTCACGTGACTTACGTCTTGTCTCAGATATTTCCGGTCGACTTCTGGATGTCTGTAGTATTATCAACGAGTGTCTTGACCTCAGCCCAAGTCGCAGATCTGGTGATCGTTCACTGCATCTTATGGTATGACTCACTTCGAGCCGAACCCATGGAATCTCTGGACGAAGCCGTTTATTACGTGCGGGCGTTCACCAAATTACTGGAGTTCTTTGTGGCCACAAGTGTTGTAGTGGTCGGCATATGGGAGGGGATCGCCGGACAGTGGAGTTGGACTAACTCTTCTATACTGATAGCTCACTGCTATTTCAATGTATGGCAACGATTGAACGCCGGATACAAGAGTTATATGAGAAGAAGGGAAGCCATGAAAATGACGGCATCTCTACCGCTGGCGACCAGAGCTCAGTTGGAAGAGCTCAACGACTTCTGTGCCATTTGTTTCACTCATATGAGTGCCTCCAATGCCTCAGTTGTTACTAATTGTAAACATTTCTTTCACCGGATTTGTCTCCGAAAGTGGCTCTGCTTTCAGAACCGGTGCCCCCTTTGCACGGCTTCGATAACCCGTTCGGACACACATTCGGACATACATTCTCTGACCAATACTGACGACCAAATCAATGTAAACTAAACAAACTATTTGTTTATTACTTCTTATAAGACATAAAATGTTTGACAAATTGTGATAAATATATTAATTCACTTATAAAATGTTAATAAAGTTATTTGAATCACCATTTGATCGGTTCTTCAATTCTAATGATTACACGAGTTATATAAGAGTTTTTCATTACATTGAGATAAAGAGAACTCTATTTTCAGCCGAAATATAAAATTATAAAAAACTGAATTCATTTTAATTGACTTTAGATTCGCTTCCCTTTAGTTAGACCCTTGTCTTCCAGATAGGACTCATTCAGACCAATTTGTTTTTGGTGTAAGGATAATAAATTTCAAAAGCACGCAATATAAAAGTGAGGGCTCGGAAAACATTTCATAATTTAAGTTAAATTGTATATTTAAATTAGCATAAATTTATCATGATGATTGGAAAGAGACATTAAAAATGAAAAAAATTTTGCTCGCTGTCCGTCCCCTCCCGGTGTAGACGCCCGCCCGCACTACACCACGAACAGCAACTGGCAATTAGCCAGGTATTAGGTTTAGTGCATTTGCA
>JAQGAJ010000560.1:0-14173 GCA_034689365.1 Liebstadia similis
ATTCGATATTCATAAGCATTTGTTCGACGATAAGCATCGGTTTGGCGATGATATTGAGGTAATTGTTCCGCGTTTTTGTGTCCAACCCTTTGATCAGTTTTATACCAATGGTATAACTTTTATAATAAGATATCATTTCATCGTTCAATCGATTCACGAAATGTTTTAAAATGAATTCAATTAAGAAAAGTCTTAAATCAAAATTCGAAATAACACTCAAAGTTTTTCCGATCAGCGAAAGTACATTGACTTCAATGTCGTCGGATATCATCAGCAGTCGAGTCAAAGCCGACAAATCGTTTTGTTCGCAATACGCGAGCACAAGAAGTTCGTACTGAAGGTCAGAGGTCTCGGTCTCCCAGTTCTGGATCTGAAACCAGTCGACAGCCATCCCGTACTTCCGTTTTGTCTTAATTATGGTTAATATATCGACGCCTTTTAGGTTATGTTTGGCGTCTTTCCAAGAGTGGAGACCAGTTAAGTGACCGATCTTTGAGTAGAATTCTATTTCATTGATCTTTGAGTTGAGTTTGTTCTCAAAAGAAGTGATCTCTTGTGGTGTAAGTTCTTCTCTAAGACTTGAAAGACAACATTTAAGAGTTCTGACCGCAACGTAAGCGCCATCGAACTCATTGGAGGTCTCAATCAAGTCGATAATGACCTCACATTTAGTGTTCGGGTCGTCAATCATTTGAAGAGCATATTTCACGTCTTGCTGTTCGAGTGCCAGTCGTGACAGAAGAGCATTCTTCAGGGTCTTGAATGAAGAATCGGAAGTCATGAACGAAGAGTTGTTTATATTGATTGTCTGAATGTATTGAATCAGTTCATACATCTCAAGAAGACTTCCTTTTATGGCGTAATGTTCTAATGTCTTAATAACGATACTATTGTTTGAAACAATTCGGGGCCAAAAGGCCAGCGAAAGTATAGACGTCTGATCGCCGATCGGAGCGCTTCCGAACTTCGATATAATTATTTCGAGCCATTTGTGAAGCGAAGAATTAGGTCTGAATATGAAGTCAGTGTTGGTTCGGTTGTCGTCTTTGAGGAGTCTTAACATTTTCATCACTTCTACTAATATCGGACTTCTATTGTTGAAGTAATTGATTAGATCTATGTTTCGAACCCTTTCGTCGATAAAAGAATCGTTTTGTGAATCATTCTCATCATCGAAATGGTTTTGTATCATAAGTGCCTCCAAATCCTGATTAGTGTCACTCATTTTGACACCTCTTAAGTGGCTTTCGATGATCTCACATAAGGCCGGATGACATGACTCCGTCAGAACGAACTCGTTTACAGAACAGTCGTTTTGCAAATGAGAAGGTATTTTCGGACACAAAACCGAACACAAAGTTCCGATCAAATCGACTTTCATTTGAACGGCGAAGTCGTCGACAAATTTTGGAGAAATACCGTCCTTTAAGACCATTGAGCATAGGATGGCTGACGGGCTCTGTTGGAGAATCGAGAAATAGGAGGAACCGACAAATGTCAGACTCGAAGAATTGCTTCTTTGACGACATTCATTCAATACTTTGCTCACATTCCGGACGTAATAAAACAAAACTTTCAAATATTGATAATTGCCTTTCGAGCAGAAGAGAAGAAGCTTTTCAAACAAAACATTTGTTCGCTTCAGATCTTTGACGCTCTGCTTCGGAGTCGTGATCCTGGGCTCGAAGTCATCCCTTGACTCTAAACTGATCAGATGACTGTGCAGTTCTTCGTACGCTATCTTCAGTTGTTTTTCATTGTTTTTCTGTTCTCTATAGGCATTTGAATCCCAAAAGTTTTGTTTATCGACGAATTGAGTCAAGAGTTGAGCAAAAGATATGTTTTTATTATCATATTCTTTGGACACTTCGCTAATCATTGATCGCATGCTATTTATAAGGGAATTGATTTTTTCGGGCAAAGTCTCACTCAGTTTCTTGTTATGGGAAAGCGTTCCCAAAATCATTTCGGAGATGTCTATCGATGGACTTGTGCTCAGAGCGAAGTCTATTACAATCGAATTCTTAGTTTCTTCACTGACTTCCAACTCATTTAACAATTCTAGTAGAAGTGACTGAATTTGCGACACTCGAAGACTTGTTGACATAATTTCTCCAGACTTTGAAGAAGTCATAGACTTTTGTGGTGTCGACAGTGTTTTCAATTGTGCGCTCAATTCTTTCCATTTGCCGATTATCTCGAGTTCGCGAACTTCTTCAGTATTTTGTAACGAATGCTCAAATAGTTTGACCACTTGTTTAGCCCTATCTATCTGTCCCTCGAGTAAGGAGTATCTCAACAATTGCTTGGGTGAGGCCAACATACAAGAGATGAGCGAAGAGAAGATATCACTCTTAGAATGTTTATCCTTTTCGGAACTACTCTCTGAACTATAGCTCCTTAAGAAGTCTTTGTCATCTAAAAAGTCTTCGATTTCCTGTTCGTCACCACTTTCTGAGGTATTGTGTTTGGAATTGTTTTGATTCGAGTGATTCTTATTAAAAGTTGGTTCAATCACGTCATACCTCCACTGAGCTTCGGTCACGTATTTCTTCAACCGCTCGAGTCTTGACTTACATTCAGACATATCTTTGATCGAAGAGTTCACTTCTATTTTGGGAACGTCTTCGGACTTTTTGTAGTTGTAGGCAAAGAGAGTCGCCTGACTGTCAACTATGATGTCCTTAAGCATTGTTAACAATTGATGAACTAATCCGTTGGGACACAAAAAATATGGCGTTCCCTGAGTCGGGTCGTAGTGAAGACTTTGAGACACAGAAAGCGATTGATAAAAGTCTTTACTTGTGTTGTGATATTCGATATCGTCTTCTTCTTCGGTAGAATTATGTAATAATTCGTTTTTCGTTAAAAACAAAAGACTAAAAATGTTTTCCAGTATCTCAACGCGAAAATTAATGGGATATATCTTCTTCAGAAGGAACCCAATCTGATCCTCAAAACTATCGGTGGTGTCGGACAAACTAATCCATGTCATTGTGAGTCTGACGGCAAGGAATCCTCGATATATCATAAGTTCGCTTTCGTTACTTTCGGACAACAAATGAGATATTTCTTTGACTAAACCATCGCTCGAATCAGTTTTATTGGAAAGAAATCCATTTTTGAAGAGTATCTGAAGCGGAGATTCGCCCAAAAAGAGTGTCCGAAAGATATTGAATCGGATCTGATCTGTATTTGTAGTGGGATTTGTGTCCATACGATTGATACACCATTTGGAGAAATCAATTACGAATCGAAGCCTTTTGATAAGCGATTTGATGAAAGGATCGCCTTTACTCATGAGTTGAATCTCTTCGCAGTCGAACACAAGTGTAGATAACTTGGTCTCTATCTTCAAATAGTTTTCAACTTTCAGGTTCTTCTTATGTAACGCATAAATGAGGAAAAACAGCGATTGTTTTGGCGACAAATCAAACGCTATTTTGTTTTCGTCCAAAAGTTCATTCAAATAATGTTTTTTATGATTTGCGGCCAAAAGAAAACACTCTTTGAAATCAAAGCAATGTTTTTCAAAATCATATAAAAGTTTTCTATTTCTATGTCTTTTAATTGTCGATATTTTTTCCAAGAGTTTCGGTGTTGGTCTCAAAAGACAAGTCTTATAGAGAATAAACTCTTTTTGTTGATCACCACTGAACTGATCGCACACTTCTTCGAGAAGCGCAACATTTTTGTCGATCTCTTCGTCTGGAAATACTGATAGTAAGTCCAAAACAAGAGATTTATTGTCGTTTTTTAAGGCGTGGATTAAACACTGAGAGTAAACGAAATTAAAACTGTTTTTGTCTTTAAATAAATCGATTAAAATATTTGCGATTTTAGGTTTACTTAGAATTAAATTCTTAACAATTATTATCACTTTATCTTCGATTAGATCACAAGAACTAAGTTTTGACACTTTAAGTAATGGTTTGACATGATTTGTACTGATGTCGAAGTGATTTCTTAGGATGAGTTCAATCTCGAGACCAGTTCTGTCGACCGAAGCCTCGCATTTGAATCTTCGGATCATTTGGAAAATATACCAAATGTTGTCGTTTTCATAGTTATCTCTAAAACAGTTGATCAAAAAGTCTGAAACTTTTTTCGTCTTCATTTTGAAATTGACATCAGTTTTATCGCAATTGCGGTCGAGATAGTGATCGCACCAAATGGTCAGCAAAGACTCGCATAACTCAAACTTGGAGTGATTGGCCGACAACTGGATTTGTGACCAGAGATAGTCTTCGGGCGACAAGTGCTCTGAAGTGAGAAAAGACAGGTCGCTGTGACTGAGGCCGAAGTGCGGCAGTTGTGGCGCTTCTTGTGGTTCGGGTGTCTGTCCACTCATGTTTGGCATCGATTGGATTGAATTCAATTGAAAATTACTTCAAATCATTTGAATGTTAGACAAAAACGTATAAAACTCTTGACATTGAGATCTATGTCAACGAAACTAGTGTTCAGTCAATCAAATGATATGTCAATTGATGGCAACGAAGACTCCCTCTCTTTGAAGGCTATGATTGTCTGTAAACGCGATAACGACAACAAATAATTGCATTTAAATCACAGATAAAAGCGATTAAAAGTCGTCAAAAATGTCTTACATTTTGTTTTGATATCCAGTGGTCAGTGGCTATCAATCGGATCACTTCGGGATCACTCGAGTGGTGAGACATCGCACCGAAACTCTTCGGCCAAACACTTAAACCGATTGTCATCTGAAGTGAAACCAAAACTATTTTGTTATGCAATGCAAACACTGATTGAAAGGTTTGTTGAGTTCTCACAAAAATATTGTTATGTTTTTCATTCAATCTTTAGATCCCTTTCAGCTCTCAATGTCTTACAAATGGTTTCGTTTTTGTAACGCATTTATTGAATGTTTTGATATTTTGTTTATCACTTATTGATTGAAATTGCGTTCAAATTAAACAACAATTTAATGATTTCCGTGTCATTCAAGTTGTGATCAATTGATTACATCCATCGATGGCTCCCGTAATCCAAAGCGCGCCCAAAGAGCGAACCGAAAGACCGAAACGTCCGGCAGAGAGAAAGTATGTATTGACCGGTCTTTTCAATTGACAATTATCTTAAAATTGCTGCCATTCTTCAGGTCTGACCTCATTTGTCGCGTCAAATACTGCAATAGTCTTCCGGACATACCGTTTGATCCGAAGTTCATAACCTATCCGTTCGAACAAAATCGGTATTCAATTTGATTGATTCGTCGTTCAAACGGCGCTAATGTGTGACCACTTTCTCTTCAGATTCGTGTCATACAAACCGACTTCACTGGAGAAGAGCTATAAACACGATTTGCTGACTGAACATGACTTAGGAGTGACTATCGATCTGATAAATCCCGAGACATATGTTAATCCAATCGAAAATCCAAAGTTGGCCGAAGAGGACGAGAGGCTACTCGAAGAAGAAGTGGCCACACCTCAAGACTCGCGTCGGTCGCGCTGTCATAATAAGACCATCACTTGGCTCAAGAAAACCGAATACATATCGACTGAATTCAACAGATATGGCGCGAGTAGTGACAAGACTGAGACCAAGTATTTCATTGCAATTATTTGGGCACTTCTTCTAATGTGATTCTTTACTATCTCAGAGTTGGTTA
The DNA here is from genome assembly GCA_034689365.1 of Liebstadia similis. Classification (NCBI taxonomy): domain Eukaryota; kingdom Metazoa; phylum Arthropoda; class Arachnida; order Sarcoptiformes; family Liebstadiidae; genus Liebstadia; species Liebstadia similis. The sequence goes on from JAQGAJ010000560.1 coordinate 5,636, forward strand.
CAATGTCAAGAAGAGGATGAAAGAGGAGGCCCTATATCTGGACCGCGATTCTCAGATACTGGCCATCAACAAGACGTTCGAAGCGGCACTGAAGCCGATTACCGAACATCCGGGCAAACCAGGTGTTACGGCCGTCGAAGTGATGCCAGTTTTCCCCGATTTCAGTCTTTGGAAATATCCGTTCGCTCAGGTCATGTTCGATGCAGATCCCGCTCCCATCACCAAAATGGAAGAGATGTCTCAGGCGATGATCAGAGGAGTTATGGACGAAAGTGGAGAACAGTTCGTCGCTTACTTCTTACCGACTGAAGACACCATCAATAAGAGAAAGATCGATGAACTCGAGGGACGGGAATACGGAGACGGAGAGGAATACGAATACGTAATGGCTCGCGAATACAACTGGAATGTCAAGAATAAGGCGACCAAAGGATACGAAGAGAACTACTTCTTCGTCTGGAGAGACGGCAATATCTGTTATAACGAATTGGAGACCAGAGTTCGTCTCAGCAAACGTCGCAAACAGGGGTCGGCACCCAATAACTCGAAACTTGTGGTCAAACATCGACCGCTCAGCGAACAAGAATTCAAAACTCAAGACATTCGAATGACTCAATTAGAACCACCACAAGAAGAAGAGGAACCGGTCGTTGAAAAGAGTACACCGAATGAGACACCGAAAGAAGCGATTGATAAAGACATTGAAAATGAAGAGAAGAGCGACGAAAAGCCGAAGATTGACGACCAAAAGGAAAGTGCAAGCGATAAATCTTCGTCGTCCTCCTCATCGTCTTCTTCGTCATCCGAATCATCAGATTCTTCGTCTTCGAGTGAGAGCGACAGCGATGATGAAGAGGCCAACAATCGGAAGAAAAAACAGGCGGAAAGACAGGCCATCTTCGGGAGCGGGTCTGACAGCGATTAGAGATGTAATGAAAGCATTTATTGATATATCGATTCATATTTACATCAAATTAAACATAAATTAATGTATAAATGACTTTGTTTTGCAAAATATTTGATCCAAATTATTCTCATTTAGTCTTTGAAATCGTTGTTCTAATGACAACAAAAAACAAATTAATATTTCAAATAAATTATTAGTTTTTAATCACTCACTGAATGCCAGTCTTCTGAGCGCCGGTCAGAACGATGTAAGGCGTTTGTAATTCCTTCTGTTTGTCGGTCAACATCTTCAATGTGTTCAAAGGAGTGTCAGTCGAACTCATTTGTCGTAATTTCTATTGAAGATAAGATTAGAGAACTCTTGAGCTGAATCTGATCCAATCACTTACGCTTTCTTGGTCCTTCTTCTTCATTCGTTTGTCAATTTTATTCTTCGACGGTCCCTTTCCGTGGAACTTATGTGAGAGGTATCTGAAGGCCTCCTTCTGGTCGAGAACTCTTCCTTTTTCATCGACGTAATCCAATTTGATGTCAGGTTTGTAGTCATACTTCTCCCTGAAGTCAGAGACCGGTCCGTTGTAGCGCTCCCTTCGACCGATTTTGTCGTCTTCGCTGTTAAACACAATTCAATGTTAGAAATGTTTCACATTATGAATGAATACTCACTAAAATTTTTCTTCGATAGTATAGGACTGGGCCTGAAGTACACTCTGTCGTCCGGCACTCGTTTGCTTTTTCACCTCTTTGTCCAGATATCCCTTTTTCATAGCCAACTGAAGAGCGCCGGCCAGACCTTTGCTGACATCAGGTTCTTCTTCTAGTATAGGCTGACCTTCGGGTCCATCGAAATCTTGAGTTACTTCGTCTTCATTTACCTCAACTTCATTCCATTGGCCTCTTTGTGGTTCGTGTTCATTGACTTTTTCCTTTTCTTCTTGCAATTCCTGATCCATTTCCACTTCGATTTCTTCGTCGTCGCGATTACCGGCCAAACCATAAGTAGGGATATCACCCAAATTGCGACAGAACTCTGCGGTCGAGTTGAGGGTAATGTTAATCGGAAGTAAATTATCTGAAGAGTCGTTGGATTCTTCCATTTCGATTCCATTCCTCATCGATGAGACAGTTTGTGCCACTCTTACAATACTGGCGGCACCGGTAGTGGTGTCCGAATCATCTCTTTGTTTAAGTTTCCTCGCTTTATGTAAAGCTGTTTGAAGTTCTTTGTCGGCCTCGTCTTCCTCTAAGACAATACCAGACAAGTCCTGATCCAACGGATCGTAATCCTCGTCGATAGCCATCGGATTTAATATAAGAGTGCGTTTTTCTGTTCCACTCGTTGAGGCAATATCTGACTTGATCTCTGATTCGATATCATTGATGGGTTCTTCTTTGATCTGAACATCATTTGTGTTATTCTTCCTTGATCCATGATCGAAACTGGAACTTAAATCAGCGAAAGGGTCCGTTTCGTCAATAGTTTTAGTCTTTTTGCGCAAAGCTTTTCTGACTTTCTTTGGTTTCTTGAATTTAGTCATTTCTTCTTCGGTGAAATACTCGGTCGCGATCTGAGGTTTGGGTCCGGTCAGTGATATGCGTCCCTCTTCTTGTTTTAGTTTCATGCGAATCATCTCCAGTTCATTGGCTCTGTTGGCGGCACTGAATCCCAATTTGAATGAGTTTTTCTTCGGTCCTTCAATTTCTTCGTCATATTTGCCGAGCAATGTCTTCGGCTTAAGAATTCCAAATTCATCGAATTCTGGTTCGTCGTAAGGCCTATATTCGGGACGTTTGGCTTTGTTCTCGATATTTTTGTTGGCTGCTTCCTTATCGATTAAATCTACATTCACTAAGACATCTTCATCTTCTTCGAGAACGCCTTTGTCTTTGAGCGTTAGAATCATTTGATGGCCTTCTTTGAAATCATCAGTTTTGTGGCCAACAGTCAAACCTTTCAGATCTTTTGTCGAATAAGCTTTAGCTCTTTGTTTCTTTCTTTCGTCTTCAATCATATTAGATATTCCGAAGTCTTCGTCCATTTCTTCCAAGAGTTGAGCTCTTCTTTGAGCCCTTGCCTTCTCTTCTTGAATCTTCCGGTTCTTCTCCACCCATGAGCTCACGTCATCTTCGCCTTCGCTATCGCTTTGGGCCAAACCCTTTACTCGTTTCAACTTTTCGGCGATTTTTCGTTTATTTCTTTGAATTTCAAACCTTTCCCTAATCTTCTGGGCCTCTAATTTCTCGCTAATGTTTTCGGTTTTGACGAAGACTTCAATTGTTTTCATTTTATCGTCTTTTGGTTTATCTTCGGAATCATTCGTTTCCAATGGCTTTAAACCCAATTTGGCCCTCAATTTACTATAAATTGAAAATTCAATTAATTATAATTATTTGATAACACAATAAGAGATCAATACTTAGTCTCATCGACGGAAAGGGATTCAGTATTTGAGTGATCACTTCGGACAACATCTAAAAGAATCAAAAATGGATTAATAAACCCAAAGTTGGAACAAATAAGTGAAGACAAACCTTCATTGCTTTGTTGTCCATCTTTGCGATTAGTTCTGTCGCTATCTTCAGAACATTTTTGATCTAATTTTACATTTTTATTGACCGAAGTATTACTAGTTTTTGAGACATCCTTTACTTCCTTTACCTTAAGTTTTTTGTCGACCTTTTTGTCAGGTCTTTCGTCGTCAGAACTATCGGCTCTTTGTCTCTTTCGGGACCCGACGGACGACTCTTTGTGTCGATGACTGGAGCGATGAGCCGACGCCTTGTCGTACTTATCGGACCTGTCCTTTGACATCGATCGCGATCTCGACCTATGCTTCACATCGCGGTCTCTCTCCTTGTCTTTGTGTTTACGCGAAGAACCCATCGATTGATTGTCAAAATGGGATCAAAATTGAATCAAATCTTTGATTAAACCTTAAAAACAAAACAAACGCTTTAAAAACGGTTTACATTCGGAACAAACGTTACAATCGTTTTGAAACTTCACTCAAAAGTGGTTTTCATTAGATTTGAGTTCAGACGTCCCCTGAAATCAGTCCAACCCTTCCCTCAATCGTAACGTCGTTTCTGATTCTTCGGCCGACTATAAGCAGACATCAGATGTCGTTCACGTCTTCGGCCGACACTTGACTTCAAAACGTTTTGATTTGTGAACTGAATCTGATTTGTGGTCAAAATGTTGGCTAAACTTCTGTCAAACACTTCCAAAGTGTGGACAAAGGGATCAATCGATTACAAGAAACTCATTAATTGTCGGATTCGTCACAATTCAAGTCAGTTTTCATCGCCGGTTCACTCATATCTTGTGCCGATTGTGGTCGAGCAGACGGGACGGGGAGAGCGGTCTTACGATATCTTCTCTCGGCTTCTAAAGGAACGGATCATATGTCTGATGGGACCGATCAATGATGATCTTTCATCACTAGTTGTGGCACAACTTCTTTTCCTTCAATCCGAAAGCGCCAAAAAGCCGATCCACATGTATATCAACAGTCCCGGAGGTCAGGTCACTTCGGGTCTGGCCATCTATGACACGATGCAATACATTCTTCCGCCGGTGGCCACCTGGTGTGTTGGTCAGGCCTGTTCAATGGCCAGTCTTCTACTGTGCGCGGGAGAGCCAGGGATGCGTCACTCTCTGCCCAACTCCCGAATTATGATTCACCAGCCGTCGGGTCAGGCGACCGGACAGGCGACCGATATTCGTATTCACGCCGAAGAGATTCTTCTGCTTAAGAAACGAATAAATGCTTTGTACGCAAAACACACTAAACAAGAGATCTTAACCATTGAAGAGAGTCTCGAAAGGGATCGGTTCATGAGTCCCGAAGAAGCGAAACAATTGGGTTTCATCGACAATGTCCTCGAAAAGCCGCCTCTGATTAACGAAATGACTGCTGAAGCAAATAATTAAATGTTTTGTACTTTTAGTTTAATTAATAAACAATTTTTAATTGAATTAAAATTATTCTCTTTTGTTATCATTTATTAGTAATATTTTATCATTTCTTGAAAAATATTCGGGAAATTAGTGGAGAAGTATTGATAGTATTTCCTCGAGTTTTAGGACGAGTTTCTGACCCGATATCTGGACACTCAACGAGTGGTGTATTCAATGGTCAGTCTGTGAGGAACAGCAATGAGTCCCTAAGTATTCTCCAATAATGGATATCTCGCGCGATTTGAAATTAGAATTATCGAACAGAAAGAGTTATTTGGTTTCAACTCTTTCTTTCTCTTAAATATGATTTTTCGCATAATTCTGTTGATATTCTTGAGTACAATACTGACAATGGCTTCATCACAATCTGAAGAAACAGATTTGATGACTGAAACAGATGAAATACCGGAGGCCTTTCCTCCCGATGAGACTACAGACGCGATTCCTTCGGATGAGAATACCGATGGATCTTCAGATGAGATTACAGACATATCTTCGGATGGAACTGATAACTCTATGTCTAGCAACTCTTCTGACTCAAGTCAAAGTCGAGAATTCTTTGAATCGGAAGAACCAGAAGTGTATCAGGTCTTCACTATCGGCGATCGGATAATTGTGATGAGTATTTACTTTGAGACTAAGGCCGAGACCTTGTGCTGGCAGTACTTTCCCGGTTCGGACAGTCTGGACGAGTGCACAGGTTTTCAATCAGAAAATTGAGATATGAATTGAATTTTAATAAAATGATTCGCTCTTCAGATCAATTTTGGAAACCCGACATCACTTCGATTACTGTTGCCCTCACTTTCGACTTAGATGTCTGTTCGGATAGCACTCAGTATTGCAATTCGACACAGAATGCCAAAGACCTGATATTGATCCAGTATGACCGTTATCCAGATAGACCATTCATGAGCTTTCGAAAGACAAATCAAACTATTCTTCCGGTTGGAGACGATTCTGAAATGCCCTGGAATTGGCCTAAAAGTGGTAATGATATCACTAACACAGGAGATAAGATCCTTCCGAAGATCAATACTGAACTCGAAGAACACTACTATAGTGGGGTCTTCTCACCCAAATCTCGATCTATGATAGTTATAACGGAAATAATAGAAAATCCGCCCAAATATTCGGGATATATCAGGAAACTTCAATCTGACGGCTCATGGGATGAATGGCAAAATTTCCGACCCGGAAGAGTAGGTTTTCAAAGTTTGTTTGTTATCGATGGTATTCTCTATGGCATCGCATCCACTGAAAAAGATTTGGTCTTACAATTCAAGGACAACTTTGACTATGTTGAAAAAGTTGTTCAGTTATTTGTGATTAATATTAACCATCTTTTCATTTAAGGGTCACATCAAAGAATTTTTTAAAAATCTGATCCAAAAGACTAGAATATTCACCACTAGTGAAGAGAACACTTCTGGGCCTGACTTTACTTCAGACCAAAGTACAGATGAGATTGTTTCAAATGGAAGTGATGATAGTGAACGACAAACCAGTGCTAATCAGACATTGCCCACTGTTATCGGTCAAACCGGTCAGCTTCAGACTATTCCATCTGTTACGACAACAGTTCACAGTACAAGAAACAGTCCAGAGGAACCATCGAAGGGCATCGGAGGTTGGGTTATATTCTGGATTGTATTGGTTATTGTCTTTGTTCTAATTTTGATGATCTTTCTCTTCGTCTTGTTTTTCAGACTTAAAAGTATTTAATTTTCAATTTTGCTTAAACTAATAGAAATTCACTTTCAAAGGACAAGATAACCAACAAAAAGGTGAAATTGCAAATGAAAGCCAACAGAACTCGAATACAAAGCCCGACGGAACAATGGCCACCGAGCAATCGGGAGATTCGGAACCTTCCGAACAGAACCAAACCCAATCCAACGACGAACAAAATGTCGTGGCTTCTAATCCCGGAACGAATGTTTAGTTTTCCGAAATTATTTATTAGTTTTGATACATTGAGAAAACTGTTTATTAATTTGTAATTACATATCATTCGCTAATTCGCTTAAATTCAATGTAATTTTCAGAATTGTTATAAGTTCTCAAATGATAACAATTCAATGGTTTTAGTTTTATTTTGATAAAAGTTTTGTTGTTTTTATGCCAACTCTGTGTTAGTATTTGATATCTATCTTCACCGCATCGGTAAATAACAGTCTCAGAGAACCTATTATTTGATTCAATTTGTCCGAAGACATCATTAGTAGTGAATAGTTTGTCGTTTTGTCAGACTTTTGTTTGTCTCACTATTTCTTAGTTGACTAACAGTGGCTATAATTTAGCGCTCAGTCATCAGAAGAACCGACTATTAGAACAAGAGTTCAGTTCTTTGGATGCAATCACTCATTGCTTTAGTTGTGGCAAAAATAGAGCAAAGCTTTGCCAATAATATTGATCGCAAAGACTTTTGCCAATTATCCCATGATATGAACCGATGCTGAAGGCATTGGCAATCGGATCGGGAATAGGATCGGGAATCGCATCGGATGTAGTGATTCACTCATTTCAATAACTTTGAAATACTTGACATACGTTTTGATTAACTTTGAACGCATAGGAAAACAAGTTTTATGATTAGATCCAATCAAAAATAGTGAATCGCATGTGATTTGAGTGTAAAAATTTGATTAATTTCTAATTACATCGTTCATTATTTGGTAAATACAGAGAAATAATAGAGATTGTGATTCAATAAATTGCTTTTTGCTGCTTATGTTGAGTCACGGATCGGACAAAAGTCACAAAAGATGTACAAAAGATGTACAACACGTCCGTTAGGCTATAATTAAGGCCAACTGAATGCTGGGCTCGAGTTAGGGATCAGTTGTGTTGGGAATGATTTAATGGTTGACGAGGTAATGGTCACTCATTCATATTCCTTAAGTAATTATAGTGTCTATCCTCTAATGGATCGCAAGCCTATACACCACTCCATAACATATGCTTTTATCGAGTCTATAGTTGTATCGCATTATCGGCACATCATTTAAGTCACAATAAGACTCAACTGTTTCTCTAACAGTGTTTCATATTTTTCGCACTTAAATAAATAAACCGAAAAATTTATTTGTTTAATGATCGGAGGGTTAGGACTCGTGTTCTCCCGACTCGACACTGAGCTTAGGAACAGCACAAACAGCACAAACAGCACAGACCCACAAATGCATTAAATATAGCTTTAATTGAGAAAAAGTCAGAGAAAAGTCTCAATAATTGGGTTAATTGTTTGGGAAACACGTTTCGGTTAGCGGTGAACCGATCACACGAACCGAACCCATCCTCGCATTCAAATCGTGTCCAATCACTGCATCACCGATGAGATCACTGCCAGAAATGGACAGAAGTGATGATATGCAGTGAAGTAATGGTCTCATCAACAAAAGTAGTTTGATATCAATTCTGGTCTAAAGAACAGAATAAATCAGAATAATTGTAGTTTTGAAATAATTATTTACTCCAAAGTTTGAATCATTTTTGATTTAAAATTGATCCTTTCATTTGTATCAAATCATCTTTTATTTTAAGGTATGTTAAGCTCATTGAGAAACTAATAAATGAGAAGCTTTGAGGACAACCATCGATCGTCTATTCTCTGCCCAATCAATGTATACCAATATCTGAGGTTTTGAGTGATTCTAAGCCAAACTATT
>JAQGAJ010000561.1:0-14169 GCA_034689365.1 Liebstadia similis
ATTGCTCGAAATAGTTCAGTATTGGCTTGTGACTTACTATAGAAACTTTGGTTAGCCTAGCTGGTGGGGTTTGCAAGTGCTAGGCTTGTGTTACTCAGTAAGCTAGTGCCAGGAGCGCCCTCTATTGAAAAACTACGTTGAATATTATTGCTCGAAATAGTTCAGTATTGGCTTGTGACTTACTATAGAAACTTTGGTTAGCCTAGCTGGTGGGGTTTGCAAGCTAATATTTCACATCAATTTAAAATTCAATCAGTATGTAGCGCGAGACCAAATTTTCGAATGTTTTGTTCGGGTTTTATTTTGTTTTTTGTTCGATCTCAACGGTAAATATGACAAATATTAAGATAACTGAAGATTCGTTGGATCAAATCGCTCGATGTTGGGTCGAAACAACTGGTCAACGTACACTGACCAACATCGGAGCTGATGATTACCGCAAAGGTGTGATGAGTGTTCGACAGGTCCTCCGATTGCCATTCAGTTTAAAAGTAAAGAATTTTATTATCAAAATCAGTACTAATTTTTGTAATTTTAGCGAAACTCATATCTCAAACAACAAAACTACGTGAAAAACTATTTGTTTGGGAAATACGGCCAACAAATTATCTCTCGATTTGACCGATTGGTAGCCGAATCCCCAGACCTGACCCCTATTTCCCCATCGATTCCGACGCCAACAAACGCTTCGCTCAATTTGGTTGAACTCTGGGAGCGGTCAAAGGTCTTAGAGAGCAATCAAAAGATCACTCTCTTCAACCAAATGGACACTCAATTCTGTGACAGTTTTGCAGCTATTTTGAAAACTGGTCACACTTTCACCAAATTTAATGCCAAGAGAACTACACCTTATATATGGATCGATCCGCTAAAGAATAGGCCTAATGAAAGATTTGAGGTGTATTTGGCCCAATATTTTGGCAATTGTGTGGACAGTGCCATAAGTTTGGCTTTATTTGGCGATACTAAGTACCATTTGTTGATCAGATATGCTTTTATTCAAGCATTTATCGGTGAGTATTATAGTATTTTATAAATTATTAAACAGGTTATTTTAAAGGAAAAGGAGAAGAAGGAAAAGAGCGGGCCTATAATTTGTCGAAAGTAAGGAATAAGTCAGTGAAAGCGGAATACATTACCACTGATGACATCGAGCACTTCACCACTACTTTCCCTCTAATTATTGAGCTCCTATTGAAGGACACTCACGAGGTCCAACTCTACGGTCGGAACTGGAAATGGGAGGCGGAGGGGGTCAAGGAAGCCTCCTACATTCAGCTCCTCTTTAGTAAAGGAGAGGGTAGTGCCTTACACTGCTCGGTCCTCCACCAACCGAATTATAACTATATTTAATATAGTTTATTTATTATTATTAATCTATTTTTAGTTTATTTAATTTTTTAAGTTTTTAAGTTTATTCGAAGTTTATTTATCTATAGAAAGAATTTATAAATAAAAACTGGTTTAAATAGTTTATTTACTTTTTTATTATATTTATTTATTAAATAATAGTTTAAATTTGCAATTTAATAATGACCGGCGCGAAGCGCCGGTCATTTTGAGCCCAAACAGTCCATATATAATGACCGGCGCTTTGCGCCGGTCATAATCCCTCCATTTTGTCAATTATCCATGACCGGCGCGAAGCGCCGGTCATTATGAGCCCAAACAGTCCATATTTGATGACCGGCGCTCTGCGCCGGTCATATTAGCTCCAATTTGTCAATTATTGATGACCGGCGCGAAGCGCCGGTCATTATTAGTCAAAATTGCCCATTTATAGTGACCGGCGCTCCGCGCCGGTCATATTAGCTTTAATTTGTCTATTATTGATGACCGGCGCGAAGCGCCGGTCATATTGAGCCCAAACAGTCCATATATAGTGACCGGCGCAAAGCGCCGGTCATATGTCCTCCATTTTGCACGCGTCCGACGGGACGACTCTTTCCCTTCAACCGAACGGCAATCGATTCGATTTAATGCGAAACCTAATCATTGGTCGTAAAGTGAGTTAAGCCTATCGACTGTGGATCCGACCGAATGTCATAATAGAGTTATCTTTGATATAAATTTTGTTAAACGTTATAAACGGTTATTAAATGTTATTATAATTAATCTCTTGTTATAAAACTTTATTTTTATAGTAAATAAACATTTGATTCGGTAATCAAACAGTAATTAACGGCAAAAGTGGTTCACCTGTTGTTGATATCAATGCAAATGTATGTCAAATGGGTTTCACTTAATGTCTTTGATATCGCAATTCATTAGTGAATTAATATTTAATTTGATTTTTGAATTAACTTTTGATCGAAACCATTAACGAGAAGTCATTGCTGACTAAGTAAGTGATGGCTTGAGTTAACTCGAAATTGCAATTCAAATGTCGAAATGGGATCACATATTATGAACTCATTGGTCGTCTGTTTTGTCTAAACTGCAATCAAACTAAAGATATAACTGAATGACAGAACCAGACATCGGATTAGTCGACAGTTTGTTATGATTATGAGGTCTGCAAACGATATGTCGAGTCGTTTAACGATATAAACGTTCGTAAAATGCATTTCATTGGAAAAATCGATTTCAATATTTGCGACGAAAATACAAATAAATTATTTTTTATTTTACTTAAAAAGGTTTCGAATATTTGCTGAAAGAGAAAAATCGAAACAATTATCGCGAATACAAACTGAAATGGATGTGATTGTGCGCTAAGAACATCAATACCTGTCTCATCTACTTTTTCCCGCTGTGACCTACAATTTACTACAAATTGTCTACAACTCATCGAAAGGGAAATTAATTTCTTTAAAAAACTGAGTGAATCTGTTAAACGTGTGGAATGTCTTTGAGAGGAAGAACTGATCCATGAATTGAAGGACATTCGCGTCTAAGTTGTAAACTAATTGTGAAATTATAAGGATTTCCACTAAAAGCTCAACTGATGTTAATTTATATGCCTTTACGTCATTACTTCGACTGAAGCTCTAATTGAATCGGAAATTAACACTCATTTGAGTGAAAACAACAAATCATTTCAAATAATATTGACTTTAAATCAAATGTTAACTCGTTTTTGGCCTTTTGTCGGCCGTTCACTCAATTGTGTGGACACAAAGCAGACTCGGAGTTGATTTGTGTGGACACAAATTGACAATAAATGATTAAATTATTCTCAAATCTCAGTTCAGGTGCTTCTCATCACTATTTGATTGACTTTTACAGTCATTTGGAAACACCTCTTGCGATAAGATTGTGGCCAACGATGGATACGATTAACAACTCTCACAGACATTATTGCAGAGCTCGCCATCAATTTTGAACAATGTTTGCACTAAATTCGAAATTTTAGATATTTTAATCTTCAAATTCAAAATCCGGAGCCGGACTTGACTTTCAATACGGATTAAACGATTAGACTTAAGGCCAGTGCTGAGCAATAACTGAGAACTGATGTCAGTTTACTGTCCATTCAGTCTTCAGTCTATCCGTGAGTGAAGATCCAGTTGTGACGGACACCAGATCTGCACTCAAATGAATTTTGTGCTTAAGTAATAAAGTTTTCACAATCGCTAACTCATTGTCTGATCAGTTGCTTTGGTTTCTGTGATAATAATTTGCGATTTTTGCCAAATAACCCCATTTTGATATCAAATGTGGAATTCAGTCAATCTTTCAATGGATCAGATCATTGATTCTCACTCTAAGGAAGTTGTGTTTTGTGTAAATTATTGATTTTGTCGGTCGTGTCAGTGCTCCGGGTGTTGACGAACGAGGTATGCATTTGCTGTTCATTATTCATATATTATTTAATGTTTTGTAATCGAAAACTTTCTATTAGTCTATACATATATCATGATATTCCTAATGAAAATATGATCTCAATTGCAGGACATTTGTGTTGAATGAGTCGAGTGGTGGCAAACAGTGTCATCTGAATCGGCATTTCTTTCACTAACTAAACGTGTAATTCAATTGGAGTCCTAATACACGGCTTATTGCAAATCAAACATTAGTATCAGATATGAGGCTAATATCGCGGAACTGTTATCACAAAATAGCTGTCGGTTTAGTATTTTTAATGTTCTCGCTGTTCATAGTCTTACTGTTCAACCGAACCCAAGTTATTGACAAGAATGCAATTAAAGAACAAGAATCGAGTTCAGGCAAAAGTGATAAAACCTGGGAATGGAGTCCCGAAAAGCTGAATGAGTTCATGCATTTGCTCGACAAACACAAAGCGCCCATCAATAACAATGTTCTTCATCTGATCCAACCCACGAATGCCACCACTATTATCGACAACAAATTGCAATTTCCAACTCTCAGTAAATATTTGACTTATATTAGTGATGAAGAGTCAGCTCTGATGCCATCCTATGTACTATCGCATAGACCGGCGACCAAAAGAGGTGAGCATTGCTTGTGATTAACGGTTTATTGGATCAATTGAGTCACTAATCGTTTCCATCCGTTAAATAATAGCTTCTCTTGTATTCGGTGTTCCGCACATCCGACGACCGAAGCAGTCCTATCTTCAGCTGACGCTATACTTTCTCATCAAAAACCTGAAGCCATCGGAACTGAACGACACTCTAATAATTGTATTTATTGCTGAAACCGATTCCGAATATGTGGCGAATACAACCCGAATGATTGCCCATCACTTCTCAGAGTACATCACTTCAGGAGTCTTGACTGTGATAAGTCCTTCGAAGTCCTATTACCCGGACTTTGAGAGACAGTACAAAAAGCAGACTTTAGGCGATCCCATAAAACGAGTCCATTGGAGGACTAAACAGAACCTGGACTTCGCTTATCTCATGACTTATGCCTACTCAAGAGGTGATTACTACATCCAGTTGGAGGACGATGTCATCTCTTCGCCCGACTATGTCTCCAACATTAAGAAATGTATAATAGATCTCAAGAACAATAACACCGAATGGTTTACCGTTAAGTTTTGTCGGCTCGGGTTCATCGGACAAATGCTTAAATCCGAAGATTTGCCACAATTGATAACTTTTCTTTTGATTTTCCACGAAGACCAACCATCCGATTGGCTTCTCGATTACCTGATCCAAGTGCGGGTCTGCAGAAAGGACAAGGACACCAAAGACTGCCGCAAACGAAAGGACAGTCTGTGGCGGACTTACCCGAACTCACAGTTCCAACACATCGGATATCACTCTAGTCTTGAGGGAAAAGTGCAAAAACTTAAAGACAAGTACTTCAAAGTTAAAGACTTTTCATTCTTCGCACACAAAGACAATCCTTCGGCAGAAGTGATCACATCATTGAAACCATATAAGGATCACACCATTGCTAAGGCATATAATGGCGAAGACTTCTTCTGGGCCTCAGAACCCAAGAGCGGTGATAACATCACCATTACATTCAATTCACCCGTTCTTTTGGATCAAATAGCAATTAATTCGGGCAATTTTGATCATCCGGACGACAAAATCCCGGACCAGACCACTGTCGAGATCTTGAAAGACTCGAGTGAAGCGATCGCCGAGAGTCTGACCTCTGATGGCTATCAAGTGATCGCAGTCTTTGAGGACGGGTTCGTGAAAGTGGAAAACCTTAAGTCGTTTGGTCTCATAAAGCAGTTGAGAATTAGAATTATAGCCGATTCTAAGTATTGGCTAATACTTAATGAGATTCATATAAAATCGATTCAATAATTAGTCATTGATTTAATAATTAGTTTAGAAATATTTTAATTAACTGTTGTTTTGATTCATTATTTTGTTATATAAAACATTTGATGAAAAGTTACAAACAAATAGCAAATATCGACGAAATGATCGTCAAATGTTAATAATAGTAAAACCATTTGTTAATCGGAACTAATCATCGATCGTTTTATCAATGAATTACATCACAAATTCAAAGTTTAGATCAAACGGGTCTGGATTTAGTCTACTTTTATCATGGATTAACCATTTCATGAGATCCCGGATCAGATGAGACCAATGATTGTGTAAATCTGTTTTGACGTTGGGATCACTTTGTTTTGTAATTCATTTTGATTTCAATTGTGTTTATAATTCGAATCGAATTATCTTTGAGTCAATCAATCTTCTCATTAATCACTCAAATTGTGTTTCTTCTGATTGACTGATCATATCGTTTAGCCTTTAGTTTCAAACACTATTTACATCGCGCCATAAATTATTGTCCATTAATTGAAATTCTGTGGGAATTTTGTTCATTTGTTCAATAATCACGATTTGATAAGTTTTAGTGAACTCTTAAATCGAAATAAAAATTTAATTATTTATTTAATTGAATAGAATTTGCGTTCACTTTATTGTCGTTCACAACGAGTCTGTTGTCAAACAAATCCAATGCAAAAACCTATCGATCGCTTCCAACCGTCGATTCAAGTGTTTTATTGTAGTGACGGACGACTGAGGGGTATATGGGGTGGGATCGGGTATTTCACTCTAGAGATGATAACATCTCTCGCCTTACTGTAAAGAACCAACAAAAAAATAGAGACCAAGGACACACTTTTATTGCTCAATTCTTGTCTATTTTAAGTGAAATTCTCGACCATTCTCAACCTAGGTGGTTAATTTGCTTTTTATTTGCTTTCCAGGAAGAAAGTAGCATGAAAGTTTCAGGCCTTCAATCAAAGAACGTGATCGAAAGGGTCGGAAATAATTCTTTATATGAAATTAGTTTAATTCAAACACAATTCTAATATAATTGTTTGTAAATTCGGACACAACTTCATCCACAGATGTCCAGAGAGAGGGACAGTCCTATTGATAGCCGGGCTATAGATAGTATTGGAGAGACGCCCAGCGAAAGGCCTTTAGGCCTAAAAAACGAAATAAAGGGCCACAAAAGGCCTCTTTATAACGGTGTTCATCAATCGGTGCAATCGATGTCCAATCGGCACAATTTAAGGCCAATCGAAACCCAATTTAACGCTATGTTAACGCTATTTGAAGGACAAGAAGATGGCGAACAATATTGCGTTATCCGAGAAGTTTTTACTTATCCTCTAATTTAGTTTTTTGCGAGATTTGCTTTCCGTTGAAGTCATTTCTCAATTGCTAATACTATTTAAGCCAATTTGACTAATTGCACAAAAGATGAGCTCAGATGACACGATATGCGGACAATGGGCTGCAGTTAATTGCAAAACACGCGAAGCATATGGAAAGCACTTAAATGAGTGGCGATTCCAAAACCGAGATCCCAATCAATCAAGTCTACAGATGTCTGTGCGTTGGGTAGACTCGTGTCTACTGGACTCGAGATCTAAACTTCGTTTGCATTTCTATATTTCGAACCAAAATCACATCCACTTTGACTGAATTGAAGAACAATGGAAAATACTTATCGAAAGGCCTACCAAAATGTACTGCACTGGCTGTAAAACAGGTATGGGTGCAAACACTCATTATATTAATTGTACCTTAGACTCAATAAACTTGAGCTGATGACCTAGATGCATATGGAGATGCATACAGAGATTCATCTATATATTGATATCTCGGTAATTAACCTAATGAGAGGTTCAATAAAGTGAAGACGCGATGATTTCCACATATTCTGAGTTTATTTACAATTTGGTTGCAATTCATCTCAAAAAACAGCGAATTCCGGAAAATTTAATACAATTTGAAAGAATTATAACATTAATTGAATCATAAATAGACACCAAATCGAAGGCTTAGTCTTAATTTACTATAGGATCGAAACATTGAATGAATAGTTAAGTAATGAAATGATTACTAAAACAACAAATAATTTGAAAAACGATATAATTGTAATAATTATAATAGTTTTCAATACAACATTTGGCTTCCGTGATGTTCTTTCCTTAAGATCTCGTCCCTCTTCTTCGCCTGTTTTCTCTCTTTCGCTCTTCGGTTCTGTTAATTGAATTACAATTTGTTTTTTAGTGATAAGACTAATGTAATGTTCGAGCGATTAATGTCTCGTTCGATACATACCTGAAACCAAATTTTCACCTGAAATGAGATAAGAAAATACATTACTCACTAAGAAATCGGAGATAATCTGATCGACAATTAATGGCAATGTCTTCAGACATTAGTCATTAGCTCAGACATGCATTTATCTAAAAGTCGATATCAATGAAAGCCGAACATCGCTTACCTGTCTCTCGGAGAGGGACAGCATCTGAGCCAACTCGGACTTCCTTCTGATGGTGATATATCTGGAGTAATGGAACTCCTTCTCGAGTTCGAGTCTCTGGTGGTCGCTGTAGACGACTCGGTATTTGTCTTTAGTTCGGGTTTTGTTGGCTACGAATGCAAAGAAAGGTCTGAGTCGTGAACGCAATAGTTATGCGATTGTGATATGAAGTCTAATACAGAGTCAACATTTGGCTCAGGCTTTGAGGCATTACTGGCATTACAACGACTCCAGAATCGGATCGACAAACGACTGAAAGGTGCGATCCTCTTATCCCAGGCAACTGTGAGTCGGGTTTTATAGTTTTCAATGTTTGGCGCTATACTAGTGTACAAACACTCTGGCATTTACGACATCAAAGCTGTCGGCAAAGAACACACTAATGGCCTGAGACTGTGCCAGAGCTGTGTCTCCTATCGGGATCAGCTCCTATCAGATCCTATCAGTCCTAATCACACCAACAAAACATGACTTTCAAGTGGTGTAAGAATTGAAAGGTAGCCGAAGACTGATTGTGTGAATGCGTTTAAATGCTCTCCAATTAAGACTTTAATCAAATTCAATGTAATTATTGAACAAAAACGACTCTATAGTGTCATAACAGACATAACACTAACCAAGACATCAAAGACTAACAAACAATGAACTAAACACTAATCCCGATCTCAATTGAACTCAACTGATCACAAATGATCAAAGATATCAATAAATAATGAACTGAACCACTCGTCGGTCAGACCTGTCTATTATTGCGAGTGCCTATCGATAGCACTCATATTCTTGTGGTGAGCGCACAGAATAGTACAGTAAAGACATTTGACATCGGATTCTCTAAAAGAATAATTTAAATGTTTTGAGTGTTTGAGTGAAAACCATTTATTTCATGTATTGAACGGCAAAAGAGTCGGTTTCGGACCCTTCGGACCCATTCGGACGGATTGAGTCATTTGCATTGGCAATCCTCAGTCGGCCGTCCACTGCGACTATAATAAGTAATGACAAGCCGTGAATATTCCCATTTTTACAGCTCTCCCAACAGTTATAAATTGATGAATATTTTCGCAGTGGGAGACCCACTGTTCGCGAAAAGGGCCGGCCATCCAATCAATACTGTTCTAAAGAATTGGCCGAATGTTAACAACTTTTATAATGTATAGCGATTTGAGCCCTGACTTCGATGGTAGGCCTAATCAGCCTTAAATCAGCCAAAACTAATTGTTCGATACGGTTGTGAAGGAATACATAACAAACATATGGACAACACTTAAGGGTTAGAACAAGAGTTAGCACTTACTTGGGTTGACCTGATTCTGATACGAAGGCTTCTTCATCCACTCATACGGACTGCGGGCCGGTTGAGGACGATTGGCTCCCGAACTGCTGTTCTCGGTCTTGATTAGAGTTCCATCGGGAGTATGGCTCACACACTCTCCGCTACCGTTTTGATGACCGTTAGGCGACTCCGCGCCGTCACTCGAAGCGGTCAGACCTGAGTCAGGACTGGGATGAACGGGTGTCGGTTCACTGTTCATCGGAGCGATTATACCATTTTGATAGGGATGTGGATGATAGTGATGTAGGTTATGAAGATGATGGTCACTATATGGGTCAGTGCGGTGCACACCATGATATGTGCCAACTTGTAATGGTTGACCGTATGGCATAGACATAGTGGCAAATGCACAGGGAGGTAAAGTGCTGACGGGACTGTTCGCGGTCAGTGGTGATCCAGTGTTTGGCGCCGGTGGCCACTCATCGAACGGTGAGGCCGCTACCATTGAACCTCTGGACGCACCGCAACCACCTGTTTGTGATGGTAGGGAAGATGGTATTGAGTACCAGGAGTTGGTGTGCGGGCCAGTGAGTGATGGCGGTGTCTGCTGAAGCACTTCGCTGCTCATCGGTGGTAATGGAGCCCCGATTTCTGAAGAGTAGTGAGATGTGGGCGAAGGCGAAAGTCCGAGCTGTGAAACACTCGATAGTGAAGCCACTGATTGACTCGTATTTGCGTTCGGATTACTGTTATTGCTGTACAACTGATACCCGTTCTGGTCGGCCGTCAATGCTGTGGTCGCGGCCGACGCAAAGTTAAAGCTCGCAGTGGAACTGGTAGTGACACTCGGGTGAAGACGATGAGGTCCTGATGGGAACATATTAGGGCATGGATTGCATGGGTTATAGTAGAGAACCATAATATAAAAATGTTTGACAAGAAGTGTCGCCGACGACAATGAGGTCCATCAAAAAGTGTCACCACTTGTGTACCTCTCGATCACAATTGCTCTGAAGACTTGACTCCACAGCGCATCGGCCAATCATACCCGAGAGTCACTCTCCGTCACTCCCTCTCCGTTCGGTTCGGCCTTCCCATTGGAATCCTTCCCATTGGGAATCCAGGCATATATGAGAGAAACAGTTTGTCTTTAGGAAAGCCGTTCCACTAAAAGGTTAATTCATATTATATAATACGGTATTTGAGTTATAGTTATATTTGTTTGGATTCAATAGATATGCTCTCAAACTCTCAAATACTCTCAAACTATGCGCTAATTAATTGAAAACTAATATCGAAATCAAGAGCTCAGCCCTAAGTCGTTAAGACCAAGGGATCACTTGTTGTTCACTAAATAATAGGTTTTAATCTCAATATTTATAACTTTAATGCATTTGGAAATACATTTTGTCTGCAAAACAGTCGGATGTATGCAATCAAATGATAACTTTTCACTCCTTATGTTTCTTATTCTGTCCTCAAAGCCAAAACAAAGCCAAAGGAAAGGGTTTCTCAAGTAGTGTCCAAACATCGCAAAGACTTTCAATTTCTTTGCGATAAATCGTTATCTGAAGTCAAATGAGTTTACATTAGAAACAATACTAATATAGAAATAGAGATATATTCGGTTCGACGGACGGACGACTCAAAGACGGCTCTGAGACTTGTCTAATGTGTCGGACCAGTGGTGGACGGCATGAGTGGACGCCTATACTGTCGGCACAGATAATAGAAGTATAGCCTCCGTCCCAATCATTACTAACAAGAGAGGGTCCGCTCACTTGATTCCTACAATACTGGAAACCAATTGAAGATTGTTTAGGCGCCGACTCTTGCATTGCATTTCTCGATAATGTGAGGAAAGGTCTCTATATTTCTACAAAGTTTACAATACAATCGATATGAGCCTCGAAATCGAGGTCAGAGTCTTTGCTGTCCGTATCGCTAGTGTCGGCGATTCGAGGCTCCAGTAGTGGAGTCCAGTAGTGGACAGTCGACGTCCAGAAGTGCTCATTTGCTTTATATGGCATATCATTCGGAGTCTCAGCAACTCATTAGCTAATGAAACGGGCGTTAAATTAGCGCAAAGTAGAGCCAACACTACGAGCACTACAATCACAATCAGGGCTATCCTTTCCTCTACCCTTTCCTCTACTGGGTATCTAATAATTTTGGAAATTAGTTTCGAATACATTTTATTAGTATTACATGTCATCAGAAAAATGTCAATTTCGGGATCGGTTTATAGATTTGATGAGATTTTGCACAACCATTGGATTCATTGGATTGGTTTTAATACAACTATAGAATACATTTCGGCCTAACGTTTGTCGCCAGCAATAAATGTTTGGTAATGTTTGTCGGCTTTGATAGCATTCGCTCGGTTGCAATGGTTTGGTTGCATAAACAGCACATACTTTATCGGATCCCTAAAGACTCGTATAGACTGAGTCGCAAATCTGTGGCGAAGAAATCAAAACTGCGGTAATGTTTGCCTACTTTTGCAATACTAGTAGACGACTATCAATAGGACTGGTATTGGAGTGCAGTCTAAATGCATGTCGTGTTCGGTCACAACATTAACCACAACGACATTCGTTGAAAAGTGTGTCGATTGAGACCAAACTCAATCAAACAAAATTGATAAGTGTTTTGGTATTCTGTCCTCCGTTCCGACCATTAGTCGTGATATAACGATCGGAAGGACTGACCATTTCGTAACTCATCGATAGCTCAATGAAGTGAATGCGAGCACCGCTTCTCTACTATGGGAAAGACTACTATGGGAAGGGTTGCCCACAAAGGCTCGTAAGGCACGAGCCATCAGTTGCCGCAAAGCCAGAGCACAGACAGGACTGCATTCTGAGCACAGACTCGAGTCATATACGGCTTATATCAGCCGCCGATCTCTCCCGAGAGATCGATTACCGAGCGCTGCACTGACTCTAAGGATAGAAAAACTAAATTAATAGAAACCGATACCGATTTCAGATCAAAACTACATTCACTTCGATATTCCCTGAGCTCAGAGTCTCGTTCAGGACGTGAGCGATGGGACCGAAATGTCTGCTCTAATTAGGATACTCTTCACTACTGACCACGAGTTCACTGTTCGCTTGATTGTCGGCTCAGGTCTGAGATATTTATATAAATTTGAACCGATATTCAGTTCACTGCTTAAGGTTTATTGAGTTTTAATCCATCCCTTCATTGGTTACACTTTAACTGGCTTTCCATGTCTTAAGTCTTTCGGTGTCTCATGTCTTAAGACATTTCTGGCTTAATCTTTACTGACTTCAGAACTCAAGCCTATTGTTTGCAATCAAGTGAAGAGATTTTCGATAATTATCTCTCGAATGATGGCCTCTATTCTGAATTCGAACAATTGAGACATCCTTTTGATTATCTTAGAGTAAAAACAGAATAAAAATTTTTCTAAAATTGATTAAAATAGTCGTAAAAACGATGACTTCATTAAGAGTTTGTGTTTAATAGCAATTAAAAGTAATTAAAGGCCTTCGGAACGAGACTTATGACTACATTCGGTAATAAAGATTCCGAAAGCGAACTAAAATTTTTAGACAAACATCAGAACAGATGAAGACATGTGAAGACCAACTCGTTTGACATTATTTTCATTATCAGATCGAATAAATTGTTTGAAACACTTGGGCTCAGAGATAGTGAGTTTGGCTTCACATCAAAGACAATAAAATATCATGAAATTTATGATTTGCTAATTAGAGATAATTCAATAATAAATTAATTTACAATCCATTAGATAACCGAAACCGAAGTGCAATCGTTTATTGAAACCCGTATTCACTGGCATTCGATGTATTCATTGGCTAAGAATCTGTTCATTACTTGGATTGCAGTAAAAGGTTTTGTCTTTTTTATCGCCGAAACAAAAACAAAATACAATTTAAGTCGAAAAAGACTTTGTCATCGATAGCATGACTGATATCACACAACTAAACATTTTATTATTCACTGATTTTAAACTAAAAAAACATTTAATAACATTTGCGAATGTCTTCGAGAATGCCTTTGAGAAGGAAAGGCCGGCAATGACTGCGATTTGCGATTGCCTTTCAGTGCATAAACTTTTTATATCCATTTAAATTATATTATGTTTGACTCTGTTCTCGCTCTCGACTACTGGTTATAACCTTTTGAGAGATAATTAGACAAATATTTTCATATTTTATAATCGACTCAAACGATTCGAAACCGAATCGAAATCAAAATCGAAATTAGAATCTCATAATAGATATGGTATTTGAGGCCAATGTTTGCACAAAAGGGACGAGTTTTAGCGTAGGATTTGTCAGAAGTATTGAAATGCAATCGTTTGTTGTTTTGTTAGCGTTTGTCATAAAAGTAAAATATCTTAACCATTATAGTCAGTGACAAGTTTACCATAAGAAGAATGATCAGAAGGACCGCTCACATTAAACCAATTAGTGTGCTTTTAACAATTTCATTGCATTCCTTTCAGACACCGACCATAAGACCAGTTGCAGAAGAAGACCACTGACACCGACAGACCAGTTGTCATCACTACTGTCACTGTTGTGCCGACTATTGTATGCCTTCTATTGCTCGATATGTGACGATCCGGGCGTTCGCAACACTAAGATTGGTCTCAGTTTGGTCTCGGCTTCCACTCAAGTGTCCCTTTTTTATGCAAAGGCTTAAGAACCTGA
>JAQGAJ010000562.1:0-14164 GCA_034689365.1 Liebstadia similis
TTCTTTGAAGGTCGATTTCATAGACAGTTTGTTTTATAGATTTTTCAGCTCTATTCCCAAATGATTTCACTCTTTTCCAATCTCATTATCCGAGATCTTTTGACATTTTCATTGAATAACCATGTTTTCAATCGACATTTCAATTCAAGACAATTCAATACTCTTTTATCAAATTGAATGCTTTGTTTTGATCAGTTTCTCAAAACATGTTTATCCACAAAGTTATGTAATTGTGTAAAGAAAGAGATGATAAAAGAGGTGGTCATTCATTTTGCTTCAATAGGTCCTATACTGTCAATAAGGGCGATACCCGGGCTGTAAATACCATTTGGCTTATTCTCTGTTCTAAACGTTGAAACAGTTTTGCCATCGATTGGGTTAAGGCCTGACATAAGGCTAGAACTGAGTTGAGAGACGGATATTTGAGTAGAAGTTGTGTTAAAACACATAACACTTAAATGATTCGTATCTTTGAGAGAATATTGGATACAACTTATGATAAATCGATAAGAAATTGTCATTTCTTGCTCTTAAAGACCATTGCTATGAGAAAACGGCCAAAACATATGTCTTGAGTGACACATATATAGATATGACCTTTACTGCCGACCACTGACTACCGATTCGGCAAAGATATTGAGACTCAACTCAAATATTTTTACGAATCAAGTTTTGTTTTCACAGAATTTCATATTAAAGGGATTTAATCTAATTTTAATATTCAATGAACTCATTTTCTGCATTGAAAACGTCGATCCACTCATTATAGTAAAGAAGCGCTTCATTTATTCATAATCCAGACGATCGTTGACCCGATAGACAGCTTATTGTCTGAAAAAGGATGAGTTATGACAGCATTTGATCTAATGATGAAATTTTTTAATATAAAGGAATCGGTTCTCATATTTCGGCCAAAGAGACTCGAATTCAATCTCTATTTCAAAATAAAAGGTTTATTTCCGAAAACTTTTGTCTTCGATGACTGTGTTTAAAAGCAATGATCAGTTAAACAGATCTACAGATTCTAACAACAGTTCCAAAACATAGCATCAGGTGAAGTGAAAGCCGAGACATTCCTCGAGAGAGAGTGCACTGACTTGTTGTCAGTCCTCTCAAGTGTTAGAACAGAAGCAAAACTGAGAAGCGATCGCTACTGAGTTTGTGCTCGAGTCTAATATAATAGAGAACTTGTGCTCAAATGTTCGCCAAATTTCGGTTCAGACTCTCGAAGACATTGGTTTGCGATACGTCTTCACAAGAGAGTGACCGAGGAATCAATAATAAACACTAAACACAGTTGTCATCAATCGCTGTAACGAATGGATCGGTAAAAAAATAATATAACAGACAGTGATCTCCAAACTAATAACAGAAGAGTTGAGTGACGTCTTCGGACAATAAACAAACCGATCGATGAACACAATTATCGCCACAAATAAACCGTTGAAAGAAAACAAAAGCCGATTCAATGACTGAACAAATGATTGCAACTCAACGCTAGAAAATAAAGGACTGGACTCTACCTGTGCTTCAAGTTTTCGGTAAAAGACTTTACTTCCGATTTGCGATAAGTCATAGTAATTGTAGTTTTGAAGAGGATTTCAGTCCAAAGGCTTATATAAGAAACAAATTCTTTAAAGAATCGCAAAAAGTGTTTGCATTTGACTCTCGATGTGATGATTAAAGGAACGGGTGATCGGTTGCCGGCGACTGGCCTTCCAGTGGGTGTTCGCACTTGAAAGTGAGTAAAAATTTGTTATACAAATAATTTTAATGCAAATCTATTCAATCCCTCGAGACTTGAAACGAGAATTTACATTAACTGATCAAATAATGCAAATTCTATCAGAATATTGAGTAGTTTTCTGTATATAATCACTGACTTTTCATTATTCGAGGATTAGTCAAATAATTGGCATTCAATAGATTCTCTTTGGTTAACAATTATAAACTTTTAGTCGGCTTTTATTCTCATAATTGTATTACTAAACGTAAAACATTTATAAAGTCAAAAGTGTATCGAAACTAAACGCCAATTAACAATAAACAAAGTGATCCATAGATTAATCGTGAAATAGTAATTCGTTGAAAATGATCTAATTATTAGATTCTAATGATATAATTCTTTGATTTAATTCTTATCACTAATCAATGTTTTAATCGAAATTCGCGATAAAATTTTGCAAATCTATAGTCAATTAGAGCAGGAATTTAAATAATTGAAAAGAGATAATGAAATTCTTATTTTATTAATTAATTTGATTTCTTGTCTCAAAATCAAAAATGAAATATTATTTTCATTCTTTTCAAATTGAAATACATTTTGTAAATACAAAAATGAAGTATATTTTTAGCGATATTTGAATTTGTGTTTACACGAGTTCTGTAATAACGAGAATATTCTTTATTTATCTCACTTATTATCACTGATTTTTGAGTTAAGATTTGAGACAAAGGAACTGTGATTTCATAGCCCGAGGGTTTCAAATGTGAGCTAAAAATTTCTTTTCCTCTATTTCTTATAAAAACGTCTGAAAAGTAGAAAATGTTTGATTCCATTGAGAATCAGGTGAAATGATTCGTTATTTTTATTGCAAAACTAATAAAAATCCTATTTTTCTATTGATTTTTAGTATATAAGAGCAAAACCTTTGAGTCCTTTCCTAATATTGGACACGAAACTGGCAATAATCCTAAGTTATTTTGATTTCGAACACGATCTGACACATTCTGCTTCCTATCAGATCGATATAATAAACCAATTTCGTTGATATCGTTCGGTAAATCAATTCTAAGCCAGACTTCTATCATATTTTAAACTGGAAAACAGTTATTAATTCAAAACTATATTACTTTAATTTAGAAACAAAGAGATGTAAAAAATTAATTAAATTTTAGAATATTCTTCATTCGAAACAAGAATTTCTCTGGAATTCGATTCAATTCTTGTTACTTATATATAATATTCATTTTATATTCATTTAATACTTCATCGAACGGATGAGCGAGAGATCAATAATTTATCGAAATAAGAGAATTAACGCATCGATAATCATAAATAATTAATGAAGACTTTACGCAAAAACTGTTTTCGTTGTCATTAAGTTAATAGAAATCCTCTGATAATCCACTGATTGGTTGAGAAACAGATTTCTTTGAGTAATACCAGAATCGAAGACAAAAGTCCGTCAAATGAATCAATTGATTCTCAGAAACGGATTGTTCACTCAATTCTTGAGTTGTTTGGAGAAAGGCTTTGATCTGAAAGTAATTACTAATTATTGATGAAATTAAAGCAAAAGGTTTGCAAATTCTTTATTCTCATGAATTCCTTTGGGGTTACAGAATATTATTCGTTTGTATCCATTATTGAGAATATTGTGTGAATCGATATGAATTCAACACAACATATATAATAAATATTATAATTCAGACAATATTAATGATGGAATTTCGTGATCACTATACTGACCATAAATTGCATCAGAATTTGTAGAGAAATACCGAGAAATTCAAAGTTATTGTCAAATAAGCAATTTGTAGAGGAATTGAAATCCAATTTATCAAAGGATTCAAACACACAATTCAATTAAATGATACAAACAATTGAATTGAATTCGGTTGAATCGGTCGGTCAATCACAAGATGTTTTAAATTCAGAGAATCCAATCCAAAGAATCCACAATTGGTTAGAAAAGTCTGTCAAAAACGATAACAAACTCGATGTCAAACCCAATGTCAGAACAAAACTTCTAATTTTCTTAGCGTTGATAAGAAAGACAAATATTTACGCGAATTAAGAGCTCTTTCTTTGCATCAAATTCTAGATTAAATAAAATTGTAGTCAAACTCAGAACAACATTACCACACATTTACACAACGGAAAGTTGTTTTGTGTCAATTGTGCCCGTGATATGAGTAGAGCTATATTTGGAATCGAATTTACATTTAATTAAAACTTTAAATTGAATTTTCGTTTGATTTGTTTCAGGATTAGGTCTAAAATTAGTGTCAGCTCTGAGTTTGTTGTTTACTTTGAAAATTGAGATCGAGATTGAAGTTTATACTCCCACCTAATCTTAACCATCAAATTTGAGTGGCAGTTCAAGTTTTTAAAGTGTTTCTCTCAAGTTGTTATCAAACATTATTAAACATTAAGTTTTTGGGCCAAATAAACATATTAATAAGAATTATCGCATAACAAGGGGGTTTAGGTGCTTAAAAAAGGGTTAAAAAGGGCTTATATATAAGAATATTAAGCAAAAGAGCCATAGAGGCGTTGACTGCAGTCGCTAATGCTGACTTTGGCCCTCTTTCAGCCACCTCAACCCCCTTGTTATGCGATAATTTTTATTAATATGTTTAATTTGGTCCAACAACTTAATGTCTAATCATATTTCATTACAAAGCCAGAGAAACACTTTAAATACTTGGATTGTGGGTATTGCCTAACATTGTCTAACATAATCATAATTATCAAACGAATCCCAAATGGGTTTACCTTAATTTGAACTGCCATTCCGTCAATTTTCTACTGAGTGAGTGTCGACCAACTTATTTGATATTAGAAAATATTTTACAAATTAACGAATTTCTTCAAAGAAAAGAATTTTATATTAAAACAAATTTCAATCAAAAGAATATCAAAAATAAAATCGATATTAAGTTTTGGCCAATAATGATATAAAAATAGATTTGAGTGAATGGAGTGTTGGATCGGTTCCAATATTGACTGATCGCGGTATTCGATGTTAGACTCCATTTATGATCGGAAGTCAGTCTTTTGTCAGTCATTTGATCCGAAGATCCGCAAAGTTTTTCCATTAATTTTGTTTTTTAACAAATAAAATATTCAATCAAAAGAATCGATTCGTTTGTTTAGCAATAATTTAATTAATGACCGGTTTTTGTGAAATAAAGTAAATAATCAACAATTGAATGATATATAAGACGTGAGCTCACAATTGAATGAAACGAAAATGTAATCAAATTAGAGAACAAACCGAATAAAACATTAATTAATGGTTTTTTCGTAACAATACTGTTGTGACAGATCTGTCAATCATTAAAGTCAGGGCTCTATTAGTCGTTAATTATATAAAGAATTGATCGCAAAAACTGAACGGAATTAGACGTTTGCGAACTCCGTCTGCCGTTCTCTGATTTCCAACAGTGAAGGCCAGAGGGCTTTCACACACTTGTGAACGAAATTTTACAGAATTACAGAATAATTCACTTCGCGATCAAAATATGGAAATTTTCATAAAATCTATTTGAATTACTCGTATTTAATGTCCAAAATTAGACGGAATTATATATAAATAGTAAATATTTTGAGTAATATCTGGTTTTGTCATAGATTTACGGATGAATCACTGGTGAATTGCATCTACCATGATAGAATTGAATGAAACCCGTGTAATGAATTACATATTAAAAGCTATTTCAAGAATTTATACTCAAATTCAAAATTTTATGTATGGAATCGTTTTTCTCTGCCCACACATACCTCTACTCTCTTCCTCTCTTCCCTTCTCTCTCCAGAGTTATGTAATATTAATATTTTCTGTCAATAGATTGAAAATAAAGACTTCTCTGATCTAAAACTAATCGAGAATTGACTGAAAAGATTGAAATCTAAATGAAATCTAATTCCTGAGGAATCCCGAAGTAATCCCGAAGTAATCCCGAATTAAGTAAAGCCGAATAATAGAACGAATCGATCGAAAGGGGATTATCGGGAACGGAGTCGGGGCTCAAACTCAGACAGGGATTCAATTTCAATAACCGAGTTAATTGAAAGGAGAAAATACAGGAATTGACTGAATTGTCTAACTTTCTTAACCGACAAGGTTTGAGAGTTAAGTCAATTAGAGGCAGACATTTGTCGCGTCCATACGTTTATTCAAACAATTCGTCCTTTAATTTATTGAATTTGCGAACCTCTCACACAAACCTCACATAAAAGATAATCTCGTTTTCATACCATTCAAAGTGTGGCCAATCTATGGCCACGTCTTCAGCTCCCAGTGTCTGATCTGATCTAATGACTGCAACTCTACTTCACTTTCCAAAAATAGATTCTCTTTTGTTGAACAGCGAAAAACCACAAACCGTTTCATTTGTTATGAATTTATTGGACGAAAACATTAAATGATAGTGAAATACAAATAAAGACAAATCCGATTTGTTTAGCGTTAGAACCGAATGCAAAATATTGATTCAATTTATGTAAATATTTTGAAATAATGTTTTTGCTTAATAGCACAGAAATACTCAGACATAGAATCAAAAGAAAAAAATAGACTTTTGTTTGATTTGTTTTCCGTCGGCACTAACTTTTTGTAAATGCTTTGCAATTGAATTTCAGAATAATAGGCGAAGAACTTGATATTTGCAGTCAATAGACATTATTTACTGCACACAATGGAAATTATAAGTATTCCCATGAAATTTGCACAGAATTTATTCAATTCGGCGAAAATGTTTAGCAAATAATGGCTAAGAGTTAGGTCATTACGGAATACTTGCATCAAATTTCGTAACTTTTATTACTCGTAAACTCCTATTAAGACAATCAATGCCAAGATCTTAATCACTACTCATAACCAAAAGAATTTACATTCTTTTCAATGGGTTAATGACAGTAAATATTCTGGGCTTAAGAGAAATTCTTTAAAATGCAAATATAAGAGAATATTTTATCGCGGATTAGATCAATCCATTAGACAAATCTCAAAACCCTTGCTATTCATCCATCCTTTACACGAAATCCTAAAGCCATTGAAAATATAATAAATTTTAATATTTCAAACGTTTTAAAACATATTTGTTATGAAGTAATTCCTACGAAACAAGATTACTCTAAAAATATCAATTTCAAGGTTTATGTAAGAGTACAATGATCTGAAAAATATGTCAGATCTAGATCTAGATTCTTGAGAATTGGTAACTCATATCTGGGATCTGATAGAAGATAAATATGAAAGTAATGTGAAAGTAATGAGAAGTTCGGTTGAAATCCATTATTGAAATGCCAATACATTTATAGTCGAATGAATAGAATTTTCATTTCAATGGATTTGATTTTAGCAGTTATAGAGCCGAAAGGAATGGTCAGGATATACTTTGTCGGCTTCTGAATGCTTTAAATCAATATTGAAAATGTCTGAACCAGAGTTACGATCAAAATATTTATTTATGTCTTCAAATAATTTGATGCACTCTTTGTCTGAAATCAAATTTTACTGATTTATATTTATTCAAGCCTTCACTTTCACTTAAATCGACTTCACTGATCATTTCGACGACTCTTTCGGTGAATAAATATTTTTAAAAAAGAAATATTTCAAATATCTTCAGAAAAAGCGAATAATTTCTTTTGAATGACAGAAAAAGTCGGGAATTATATTACATTTGAATTATGAATATTCTGTTTCAATACACGGACTTCTAAGAGACTGAAATAGAAGTCATTTCTAAGTATTCTATGAAATAAAAGAAGATATTATTTAATTGAAAAGTGTCCGCACTCTCAGCAAGTTATCCGAAACATCTAATGCATCGAATGTTTGGACCAAACCTAAGAATTACTCCGATAAGAATGTCTGTCATATGAGGACATTCGGGTTCATCGCTCAGTTCAAACAACTCGCCATTCCTTTTGATGAAAGATCTCTGAATGGAATGAACGATCAAATATAAGACCAAATGATAATGATTTTGTGATACAATTCGGTTATATTTTATTCAATGCGGTATTCATTTGTGTCCAACCAATTAGTGTCCGATCAATAAACACACTCTTTGAAGGCATTAATACCCGATTCGCGAGCTATTAATAGCATCGAAGAAGTGGTTTAATGTCTTCGATTGATATTCTGGTTTTCGTGTCAAACGTTTAGGTAATCAGACATCGGGTCGACTCTCAGGGATCACTTCAGATGTGATCGTTATTTCGAGTCAATTACGACAAATTCTATTCGAAGATAACTTTAGGCTTAATTCAAATTAAATAATGTCTTCAGAAATAATTGCTTCAAAAGAGACCAAAGGATCGAATGAAAGCTAACAAAAACTGACTCTCAATAGAAAACCTTTTTCGGTTAATTGACATAATTAACGTTAACCTTAACAATGTAACAATGTAACAAGGTAGCACTGGGAGCCCAATACTCATTCCTGTTAAGGTCGCCCACATTCTCATCCAATGCAATAGTGAATCTACTTTTCCTTAATTATCCGACAATAATTGAAATCAGAGAAGTATTGGTTGAACTTATATTTAATTCTAGAGATCTCTGAAATTCTAGAAATATCATAATATTCTTTGATTATTGTTAATCACAGAATCGATTAAATTTACTTTCAAACCGATCGAATGTAGAACTCAATCAATGTATTGCCTAATGGTTTGAATACTATAATTGTGACAAATGTTGGATGAGATTAGGTATCGATTAGGAACTGTGGGAATGAGTTGAGCAGCGAATCATTGGCAATGATTCGCTGCAATCAAAAGGCGATCACAGAAACAGTAAAACACGAATCGTTTGATTTCGACGACAAGACTCTTATCTCGAGTTTTAATTCTTTTCTGAAGAGAACCAAAAGAGCGGAAGAATTTGTGAGTCAATAGAGATTTTTGTGATAAAGGATTTGCTTTACTTTCATTTTAGCCTTCATTAAACATATAATGTAAATCAAATTAAATGAAATTCAAGGGTTGACTCCATAGACACTAATTAACGATAGGAATTATCAGTGTTTCCGCTAATTGGACAGACAGTTACGGCCTATATATGGATCGGAGTCAGACCCTTCTCTATAATTAGACTTTCTCAAATTAAGCCTTTCAATTTGGAGTATGCAAACGTATTTGATCTTGATACAAAAATTCCACCCTTGATACACATCATAACTGGCTTAGTTCGCAAATGACGTGAGAAATGATAGACACTCCTTGATCATACGCTACATTTTTTTTGTGAAAGTCTATCGATAATCCTTTGAAAGTCCTTTAAAAGCGAATTCAGCGATGATTTTCCGTTTGATTTGTTCGAACAAGAATTTGAATTCCGTTTGTGACCTCAGAATATCTACAAATCCAGTGAAACATTTTATGAAACAAAGCAATGCTTTCTTTTAAAAGTAAAGTCATATAAATTCAAATTATTTATGCCTTCGTTGAGCACATGATTGGTTCGATTCCGAAGAATTATCAAAGGAATTGATAGACAAATCCAACAGAATTTGCGATTTAAGTCAAAGAATGCATTGCTTTGTACCTAAATATCTGCATTGCATTTGAAAGTCTCTTAAATATAACGATTCTGTGAAAAGTGTGTATTATTCTGTCGATTACTATGTCTTGAATTTACGGACTCATCATTTCTAAGATGAATTAAAATTTGGATAACAATGGGCACAATGAGCATAATGGGCAGTCTTTCATTCATGGCGTGACCTCAATTGATTCGAGGAAATGATTATTGAGCAAGATAAAATGGGCTTTGGCTTCAACCAAGATATTTATAAGAGTTAGACTTATCTCTGATTATGATTATGTGATTTTGAATAATAAGCAAAAATTTAATTAAACATTTAGTGAGAGAAGACTTTCGACAAAAATAAGATTCAATTAATTCCTTCTAATATACAGAATCATAGAATTTCTTTTGAGGCAAACATATGAATAAAATATGAGTTCAGTTCTGTTAATACATTGGCGATCGTAATATTCATGGAATAGAATTCCATAAATATTCTTCATTTCAAATGTATTTTTAGTTGAGAATTAAGTTTTTGTAGGATTAGTCAAACATTAGTGACATTTTGCCGAAAGCAGAACCGAATTGAAGAATGTCTTCGCGATCGATATGAGTCTGACTTTGTTTTACAAACAGAATCACTGAAATCACTTAATGAAAGATAAATATTTGCATAAATTCTTATTCCAGTGACCACTCGATGGACGCAATACTAAACCAAATCCGAGTCAATTGTACAAAAGGCTCAAACAGTTCGCATGGGATGAGAACTGCCGCCGAACAGTCGGGAAAGGGTTCGGCCATCAATTCGTACAATCATTTTCCGGAAGGAAGTGCTGGCCATCAGTCGATTCTTGACTCTCACGCCAATAGTGGCGTCAATGCTCTCATCTATATAGGAGTCGTTCTATTGTTGTACATAATATTTATGTCATTCATAGTCGTTAGATATGTGTTAATGAAGTCTCAGTTCAAATCACAGAACCCGACCACTCCCTACTACTTCGGCGGTCCTCAACACTTCAGAAATATGGTTAGTATGGCCTCACCTCATGTCTTACTGATGTCTTTTACACTAATCACTACATCCGATAGCAATTAGTGACTCAGTTCTGATTTGAAATCTAAAACAAACAGAGATTCGGAACTTTTAATCGCTGTATTCATTGGAGAACACACGCAATGAAATACAAAACCCATTCTAAAAGTCTAGGCTTTTAGTCAAAGAGACTCGAAATCAAGGAAAGGACAGAATAGGAGATAATCGAAAAAATTGTTTCGATAAAAGTTTCCAAAAATATCTTTGAAACTGAATCTATCGATAGTCGGATGACATTACACTACACAAGAGCTTAGGTTTTAGTGAAGAACTGATATTCATTGAAATATTCCATGATATTTGATAATTGTGTGGTTCAGGAAAACATGTAATAATCGATTTTCAGGTTAATGAGAAATATATGTAAAGCCTTTGTAATAATAATCAATAATTTTAATAATCTTAGGAAAAACACAATTTATTTGAAGATAACGAATGCGATTAAATCAATAATTCATTCAAATTCTTGAATTAATTTAAATAAAATTTGAATAAAACGTATTAATTAAACATTAAAGGGCGGAACGACCACAACCACAGGTACGACAACACTGGGCGGCGCATCTGTGAGCGGATACGCGGCCGGCGGTCCCACTTCGGTCTTCATTGAAGGCGATGAAACACCGCCTGAGATCAGATTTATTGAGACTGAACTCTGAAGACATTTATCATTTAATTTATTGTGTGTTTTGTGATAATCTGTGAGCCCTCGACCACCGATCCCTCATCTCAAGCACTTCCCATCGCATCCATTAATGAAGAACTTCTACATTCACTCACATCTGAAGACCTATTTTCACATTAAATTCATATTTTGTTTCACAAACGGAATGACCTTTTGATGGGTCGAACAAAATGAGAGAAATGTTTTGATCAGAAATTGTAATTAAGATATCAGTTATATTAAGGCAATACTCGACCGCTGAAGAGCAAAGTTGGCCATCGATGGCATCAATTCATCGACAGTCAAGTATCAAATCATTCGAATTCTAAGCAAATTATTTGTTATTTTTGATAATAAAAATGTTAAATAAAACATGAAATTATTCCTTAAGAATATTCTGTGAACTAAATTCTAGTCATAACGAAACAAATATATGTAAAAACTTCATTATTTGATTCAATCGTTTCATTGTTTCTCGAATTGATTTAATATTTTCCAAAAACAACTTTTTTCGTAAATTATTTATCAAAAAAAATAAATAAACAAATAAATAAATTATTTATTAATTCTTTTTTCAATAAAAATAAATGTTTTCAAAGAATTTATGATTTTTAAGCCGAATTGATTCCAAAAGAAGATAATCTGCTTCTGAGACAGAAGAGAATATATGGTGTCGTTTGTCATCGGATCCGATCCATTGGTTGACCGAACAGTCGATATCAATAAATTAGAATCCAATCCAATAAAGTAATTGAATTCGAGAGCGCTATCAAAAACAAAATCAATGAAAGTGAGCGATGATATAAACGATGGTCTGAGGGCTCGCTCTTAGCTCTGGTCTCAAAAGTCCCAAATTTGGTCTATAATTCATTTACTTTTTATACATTTGTGTTAATAAATGTCATCAAAAAAGGCTGAAAATAAGGAACGAAAATCACTTCATCTTATTTATGGTAAGATAATACAAACTAACGATACTTTTGGTGATAAAAGAAAATATTTTCCGATAACTAACGTCTTCCTAATGAATGAAGTATATAATGGGTTGAGTTATGGCCACAAAATTATTATCAATTGATTCGTATTTTATTATAGATTGATTCGCGAATCAAATGAATTGTAGTCTTCGTTCAAATTCACTGATTTCCTAAAATTTGATGTTTTGTAAGAAAGAAATGTCAAATACAGTGCTTTTGGCGATAACTGTATTATTTGCGAACGATTTGTAGTCAAACAGAAATGTCTACAGAAGTTTCAAAAATAAGAATCGATTCGGACTTTTGATTGGGAACTATAATACAGTGATGGCTGAGGTCTTCACTGTAAGGGATGTCTAAGGTATGGATAAATGTCTCTCTTTTAGAATCATTTTTAGTTCTCTAGAGTTTTGTCATTTCAATAATAAGTTTTTCATAAATTTCTTTCTCTATTTGTCCACAACTGATAAAATGTGAAAAAATTGTTCGAAAGACGAATATAAGGATAAAAAGTGTGAACAAAATTGAATCCATGAATGTGTTTATAGATCTGATGTTACGGTAAAACATATTTATCAAAACCTGAAACTCATAACCGCAAAGAAATATTTGGCAATCGTTTCCTAAATGAAATCCTTTTCGCTATTAAATTACATTTTGAGGAACAGATGCCTCGACTCTCGACTCAACCCATTATTCCTCTTAAGGATCATCGGCTCTAAAAATGATCGCCGATTCTCTCCGAATGACCGCAACCACGATATGACCCAATCCTCTGTTGTTTTCTTTACATTTCTGAATGCTATACCAAATCCAAAACAAGATATAAATTCTTATTATAACTTATTTTTTAGGTTAGTATTGTTTGTTTAATTCCTTGCAGTGGTTTATTCCATAAGGGAAACTATAAGTTATACTTTTATGTACAGAGAAGGAGGAAAGTATAGGAAAGTTTGTTTGCAAATCAAATGGGTATTTCATGTTTTACAATGAGTTCAATGAGTGAGATTAGATAAGAAAGGTCAATTTTTGAATCGGACATAATTTATTATCATTGTTTCTGCTTTTAAAGCCTAGTATACTTTATAGTATACTTTCCTCTTTGTCTGCTTATAACTTATAGTTTCCTTTGTGGAAAACTCCATAATAAGCCTGTTTTGTGCATAGACACCCTTGATTATATAAGAATGTGAACCTCATTTGTGATCGAATGTGTAGAATTATTGTTAAGCTTTAAATCATAAGACATATAACAGACGGCTATAAAAGTAAAACAAATAACAAAACAATAAATTCTATTCTATTTGATTATTGAATATTCTTGAGCTTAATCTAACTAGCTAACTAGTTACATTAGCTTCAAATTTAGATGAGTTTAAGAGTGAACAAAATGATGGTGAAGAGCATGATTAAAATGATCATCAAAAGTATCGTTGCATTCGTGCAAACGATACAAATATAGTAAATCATAAACACAACAAATCCATTAACTTCTGATAAATATTGTGAGAATTTTTATTAAAAATTGTTGGCAAACATTAAAAGTAATGCAATTCTTAATTAAATTAAGACATTTCTGGTTCAGTGATAACTATTAGCCAACAAAAGATCAGACGAACTACTAATGAATGAAAAACTCTTCATTCGTTGTAATGCATTCAAAGTCGATCTCAAAATGAAAGTTATGAACAGAAACGCAATCATTAGAGACAATAAACGAAAAGCTCTGAGAATTGACTCCAATTGGGAGAACAATACATAAGAATGAGAGGAATGACATAAATCGGCACAGAATTCAAAGATCAGAGACAGACCTCTGTTATGATCCTTATTTAACATCAGAGATGGCCAATGAAATTCGGTCAAAAGGTCTCGGCTCCATAGAGGGGGGGGTGGGGGTAAAACGGTAAAAAAATTCGATCTATTATTGAGTAAAGAGGGGGTGAGGAAACCCTCCCTATTAGCAATTCCTGTTTAACATCCTATGAATAATATAATCCGAATGAAATCGATCGACAAATGGATTGAATGACGAGATCATAATCAGTGGGATTAGTCTCCGAAAAAGTGCAAAAACTCACTCCCATTCCCTCCCGTGTCCAGGGGCCCGTACTATTAAGACTTAAACTTAAGTCTGGACTTAAATTTAAGTCTA
>JAQGAJ010000563.1:0-14143 GCA_034689365.1 Liebstadia similis
TGTTTTTGATTTAATCTCAACTAATAATAAATAAATCACTCAATTGTTAGGCACTTAAGCATTGGATTAAGACTTTCTGTTATTGTTATTATTGGGCACTATTGGAGGTAATGTCGAAGATTTCATTGACGCCGACTTCACTAAGTTCTGAGTACTCGAAGACCTGTTGACAAGAGATTAGTGATTAGTGACTGACAATCACTGACCAGACATACCTCAATGATTTTGAGTCTTGGTTTGCGGCGTATCCGCACTTTTCGATCTTTTTCCGTAATTTATTGACCCATTGCTGCTGTTCTTCGAGATTGGAAGCCAAAAGAAGGAGTTCTTTGGCTGTGTTTGGGTCATAGTTCACTTTGCACGGGGCTATTATCTCTTCCTTCTTGTCCAAGTGCTCTCTGTGGACCTTCACTCGACAACCTGTTCCAATCGAGATTAGTCTTTGTCTTCACACAAATTTCAATTCTAACTTACGTCGACATTCGAGAGCGGGCGGGGGTTTAAACATATGCCACAGAGGTTTGGGACAGACCTCACAAGTGGTCGGCATATGATAACTGATTGGAATCAATTCGTGACCTTTATGTTCAATAGAAGACGGCTTAAGAGGAACAGAGAGTCAGTTGATATTCGTTTGGAACAAATTCTTACGTCTTTAGGTATTTCGGGCGGAAGAGTAGAATCCCCGGGTTTTCTGCTCTCGCCTTCGCCCGCATATAATAACTTCGGAACAAACGATAATTTAGTTTTTGGAGAAAAGAGTTTAAAATACCTGAAAAATTCTTGGAATTTCCTTCGCGTCAGCTCTAATAACGTCACCTAAAGTCGAAGAATGACAGATATAACTAATGATTGATCTTTGAGTACAATATACATACCCTGAGTGACGGGACGGACGTGAAATAGTTTACTGGAAAGCAAAATACGTTAGTATTTTAGTGAAATACTGAAGACAAAAGACGGTCCGATACCTGAGGTCAAGGATGAGGGCCGGATCAGCCTTTGCTTTGTCAACTTCGCTGTTGTAAAAAATGATTTTACGACTCGAGACGACGACGTATTGCTTTCTCCATCCATGTCTTCTAATGTTCTGTTTATTAGGTATCGATAGCCAACCCTCTAAACGAATACTCTCGACATCGTTGGCCTCGAGTTCTTTGATCGTACTGTGAATGATATGTTCGTCCGAATGTCTTAACGACAGCTTTTGTTTCAATTGTTCAATTTCGGCATCTTTTGAGTCCAATTCCATCTGAAGCTTAACCTTAAGCTGACTTTCATCGTAAAGAATTGCCTGCATTTCAGATAACTCTTTCTGAAATCGCGCAACCATTTGGTTATATTTCTCCCTTTCCTGAAGAACAAACAAATAATTAGACAATTGAATGGCCAAAGAATGTCCAAACCGTAGTCAAGTCTTGTTGTAGTTTTCGACACTCTTTTTCTTTGCGTCTGAGATCAGCAGAACTTCCTTTACTCTTCTTTCCGGTCAGATTCATATCCCGTCGGTTCATGATTTCGGCCAATTTGCTGACCGCCTGTTGTTTGAGGACCTTTTCCTGATCTAATTGTTTAGTCAGTTGTTTGATCTTGTCTTCGTGAACCGATTGGTTTATTGAATTATTCATTTCTTGGTTCATGAAATGCAGTTTTGCCGACAAATCTTCCTTTTCTTTAGTAATAATTTCAAGAGTTTTATTGTATTCGCTTTCTTTTGAGGCATAAGTACTGATCAGTTCTTCTTTGTTATTCAGTTCCGATTGCAGTCTCCTTTCATTGTCTTCAACCTCGAGCTCGTGAACGGCTTTTTCTTTCTCCAGATCTGCGATCAACTCTTCTGCTTGTCTTCTGGCAATAGCTTCGGTGTCAGCCCTGGCTATTGAGAGCTCTATTTGATGGCAAAGACTACTCTTTTCTTCTTCTAAGTCATTGATTATTTTCTGGCGTTCTTCGAGTTCTTCTTTGAGTTCTTTAACTTGAGTTTTATAGAGTGATGAGAAATATTGTTCGGCTTCTAACTGGTCCTGAACTTCCTTCAGTTGCAACTCATCCATTGATCGAGCGCTAGTCAGACGAATCACTTCTTCGTCAACCCTTCTCTTACTATCTTTCAATTCACTCAACTCTTTTGTTAGAGTCTTCTCTCTTTGTCTCAAACCAATCAACTCTTCGGTCTGTTCTTTGAGACCCGACTGCAAATGTGACCTTTTGTTTACGTCTTCATCTAATTGTACTTTAAGTGCTCGTGTTTTTTCAGTCTCTTGTCTGAGTTCGCCCTCAATCTTCTGGATCTGTTGCATAAGTTGTCTGTAGTCGACATTAATCATTGAGATTTGGCGCTCCTTTTCCTGACATTGACTCTCAAACTTTTGGCGCAACCCTTTCTCCTCATTGTATTTAGTTTGAAGAACTGGACAATTATTTCACAATTAGATAACTGAGTGATTCCTTTTGATACTTACTTTGCACGGACTCGAACTCGTGATTATCGGTAGATCTTCTTCGATGGCGATCAGAATTAAGAGTTTCCTCGTAAGCGTTGGACTCCTTATCGAACTTCAACTGCAAATTCTTCAATTCCAAGGCTATCATTGCTCTGTCCTATAAATTCATTCAACAGTCAATTGTGTTAATCGATTCTAAGCTTAAGAGTTCATACTTTTTCGAGTTCGACAATATTGTCGTTAAGCCTTTGGTTATCGATCGCAGCCATTGCTTCTCTTTCCCGAAGTTCTTCCAATTCGTTTTGAATTAATTGCTTTCGATCTTTTGATTAAAACGTAATGTTTATAAACTTATATTTAAAAATGAATTACTTTCTAAGTCCTGAGTCCTGTCGTTGATTTGTATCCAAGAGTTGTGTGCTTTCTCTAATTGGTTCTGAAGACTTCCGATATCGTGTGCTTGACTGGTGTTAACCCTCTGAAGCATTTCTATCTTTTCGTTCATTTCATTAATGATCTTCTCTTTGTTATTGTAATTCATAGTCAACTCGGCGTTCATTTTCTTGAGTTTTACTCCGTTTTCAGATTCTGTTTTCAATTTTTCAGAGAGCGATGCGAACTGTTTCTCCAAAACCGAAAACTTTTCGTTTGTGTGTTGATTGGTATGAGTCAGTTGTGACCGAACACTTTGTTCTTGTTCTAGTTTTGTCCACAATTCGCTCACTTTGGCCTCCACTTTACGTCTGTTATCGCACTCGAGTTCGTACTTCCGTTGAACTTCTTTGATATCATGTCTGAGGACAGTAACGCTTTTCTCGAGCTCTAACTTTTCACATCTCAAGACAACTATATTATCGCTTTGTTTTTCGAGTTGTGTTAACGTTATTCTATCATTTAATAACATTTAATTAATGATCGATAAAATCAATTTCAATACTAACCGATATTTGTTATCTATTTCTTCATTTACAGAACTAATTCTTCTCAATTCGTCCTCAAGTTTTTCCACTTTCCTCTTAACGCCGTCCGGCTTTAGACCGAAAAGAATGAATACCTGTTCAATGATTGAGAGTTGCAATCCATACCTCAACGGAACCATTTCTTTTCCTTTCGTTTCTTTCTTTAGACAATAGTTGATAATCACTGGAATAAGTAAAACCAACGAAAGGCATATTATTGCCGGCGAAGGCTTTGGGCACCGGAAAGCTCTCCTCCGTTGTGTCGTCTTTCTCTATGTCATCGAAATTACTGGTGTCGTCGTCACTCATCAGTTCGGGTACAACGGGGGGAACAGCTGTCGAGTCGTATTAGAACCACTTAAAGAACAGATTAAACATTTACTCACTCTCTCTGATGTTATCGAAGCTCCACTGGTCATTGGCAAAGAACGGGTGTCTCTTCACTTCATTCACTCCATTGCGACCCAAGCGCTGAGTTCTGTCCGTAAGGAACGAACAGATCAGATGTCGCGCTTCACTTGATATGTCTATGTCTTCTGGAAAATGCAAAGAGTTCTTGTGGTCCATAATCTTGCCATATGTGCCGACCAGAGAGTCCGCATAGAAAGGAGTGTCTCCGACAAGCATTTCGTATAGAAATACACCGATAGACCAATAATCGCTTCAATACAACATATATGAGATCTATATTAGGAATATTTCTCAGACATACCATTCCCTTCCATAACAACCCTCTCCGCCCTGAGATTTCAGAACTTCTGGGGATATGTAATCAGGTGTTCCCACAGCGGTGTCACTTCTGACCAGTCCGTCGGCGTCCATCTTCATGCAGGTGCCGAAGTCGGCCAGTTTTAGGTGACCGCGTCTGTCGAGTAACATATTGTCGGGTTTGACATCTCTGTGGACGAAACCCATCGAATGTATTGAATCTACAGCTAAGACCACTTCCGCGCAGTAGAATTTGGCCCACTTTTCGGGCACATCATAATTGCTCATCAGATTAACCAAATCTCCGCCCGGCATGTAATCCATTACCATATATAGGTATCGACTGTTTTGAAACGCGAAATGAAGCTACGATTCGGGTTAAGAGCGGATCAGTTATGACACTTTGTATCCGAGAAATACCTTAACGATCCAATCAGTGTTGGCGTAGGCCATAATGAACCGCTCCTCCCAGAAGAAAGCGGAATCAGATCTCTTGATCTGAAGGGAGAAAGTGATCAGTAATGTCAAGGGTTATCATCAATGAATACCATTTCGAATTTGCTCAGAAGTTTCATAGCATAGACCTGTTTCGTCGACTTATGCCTCACTAACTGCACTTCACCGAAAGCGCCGCGACCTGTCATAAGTGGCTTTTAGACCAAAATTACACTAAATTATCACAATTTACCGATTATTTTAATCACAGAAAAGTCTTCGGGTTTCATACGACAATCCATAATTAAATGACTCGATTTCTCATCTGTTGATTGATTTAAATTAACGATCAAAGAGTGGTTACAATTATTATTTACATCTCTGGAGGAATCCCTCGATATTTTTAAGTCGTCTTAAGGCCGGATGATTGCAATCAGTGACTAAGGCCTGAACGCAATCCTATTTAACACAATTAGAGATTCAATTAAACAAAATATATCACAATTCAGATGACATACCAGAAGTCCATCGACACTGAGCTCTGACTTATGGTTAAGGATGTGTTCTTCGAGCTCATGGAGTCGTTGTCTCCGGTTTTGATCATTGATTGAATCCATTTTTAAATATGTTTTATATATATATAAAATAAATAAACTAAAAGAGAAAAAAAATAAACACTGAGTTAGGAAATCATGAATCAAATGAGTGGTTAATTAATCGATTAAAGTGATCGCCGATCAGTTCATTAATTGTCATTATCTCATAAAATGGATTAAATGATAAGTTTTTTGAGGAAAATACATAAACAAAATTGAAAATTGTTTATCAATTGATTTGTTATTTAAGATCAGATAAGAGTTGGCTTTCGGTGATTATAGCGACAAAAGTTGACTAAAACTTAATTAAAAGTTTTGTTTTGGATTTAAATCCACCGAAACCTGGTTTAAGTCGATTGACATTCAATTAGAGATAAAATACGACCAAAAATCTGAAATTAAAAACAGCTTTGAATTGAATTTTTAAATCTAATGTCAAAACAGTTTTTATTTACAAATTGAATGACATTTTGTACGACAACTCACTCTTCGGTTAAAATGGGTTTAATTTATATTTAAAGTCACTAATAATGCAATCAATCGATTGATAGACAATAACTAAATCTAATAAAACAATTGACAAACCTTTGGATGAATTAAAAAATGATTAAAAATTAAAATTCAAATAATTGTAAAAAAGCCATAGTTTTCGAGTGTTTCGTCACATTTCAGCCATTTTTGTCTAAACTGATTGTCTCTCAACTGATTGGTCACACCTTTGCCACCACTTTCTCGTCCACTCTTAGGTCCAGACAGTGATCCCTGACTTCGTGTCGGGACCAGACTCTCGACAAACACACTAATCGACCAGATTTAGTGATACACAATGGGAAATGACACAAATTGACTCTTGTACAATCTGAAAGAGATGAAATTATCAAAATGAGCATGTTACATTTGTTACTTTTGTCACATTTACAAGTTTCTAGTTTTCAAACAACTTTTGCAAGAATTTCAATGATTTTAAATTTTATATTTAAATCAAACAAACATTCATTTTATATCTTATTCTACGGAAAACACTTGATTTCTAAAAATACGATCGCGTTTTCAAATAATTCATTAATCGATTCGCAAAAGTCGTCGAAAATGTTAAACAAAATCATCAAAACTTTTGATTTGAATTACTTTGAAAATATTTTTCACCGATTCAAGTGTTGAGACCATTAGTTCACACTTTCAGACCATTTTAGATAATTTGTAAATAACCAGATCTTTCAAAGACATCTTCAGAAGGAATATTGGATTAAAAGTGGATAAGAGATAATCGATTTCCACAATTGATCACTTTTGTCCAAAATAAGATTGGTTTAAAAATTTTAAACTAATCAAATGAAAAATTTGAACCGAGCGCAGAGTCTGATGGAAATGGAATCCGAGTAACCAATACTCTCGATAAAAGTCCAATAGTGGTGATGATTGAGACCCGGCTCTTATGTTGGAGTGTCTGAACTGATG
The DNA here is from genome assembly GCA_034689365.1 of Liebstadia similis. Classification (NCBI taxonomy): domain Eukaryota; kingdom Metazoa; phylum Arthropoda; class Arachnida; order Sarcoptiformes; family Liebstadiidae; genus Liebstadia; species Liebstadia similis. The sequence continues at coordinate 6,601 of JAQGAJ010000563.1, forward strand.
CCAAACTAATTCTCTGTCGACTTGAGCTCTAATTTACTTGAAATCCTCGAAAACATCTCAATATTGAGTTGAGATAACAATAAAACAGTTTTAATGCAATGTTTATATAAGCAAAATGTTTATCGATAAGTATTTTTAGTTTGGATTTATTGCAAAGTTTACGTTAAATTATGTTTAAAAGAGGATTAATGACTAAATATGTGAAACAAAGAGGTTTATTGAGATTTATAGCCAAAAGTGTTTTTACGATTTTAGAATTTCTTTTTCGGCTATTGATATATAAATTATTGAAATCGACGATTGATTTCGAATCAAAACTTTGAGTCCAATTCCTCTAAGGATTGACACATAAAAAGAGTCAATAAATAAATATCTTCTCTAGTAATCGATGTAAAGCACAATTTGAAAGTTCAATTTATTATTTCAACCGGATATCAGCGATTCGTTTACTATAGATTTGATTAAATAGATCATCGAAATAGAAACATTAAGAAGAATTTGGATTTTGGAATAGATTATGAGATCAATTTGGTGTTCGCCCACATTCCCACTGTTACTTTGATATCGATCATTGAAGTTAACCTTTGAGGACACTATTGATTGATCAAAAAGACATTAATCAAGTAATCAGTAGTGAATCGATTGGTTTAGTGGCCCTCAAATGGCAATCATTGCAAATGACATAGTCTTACATATAGAGAGAGATCCAGATATAACTCAAATATAGATAACTATTTTGCAATTAATTTAAAACATATTATCCCAAAGTTATCCTAAAGTTAGTGCAAAACCCAAACCTAAAAACACTATTTCAAAACCCTGGAGGCTATCGAATAGTTGTGAGGACTGGGATGAGGACTGACTGCCAAAAGTGATCACTCCTTACGTCAGTTTTAGTCTTTCATTAGCTTCGAATGCAATGCATTTGAAACCAGTTTAAAGTGAAAGTCGAATAACTGTGAAATAGTCTGCAAACGAGAACTGCAATACTTGTGCTCATACCTCAAACCTGTGCCCATACCTCATACCTGTGCCAGTGTTCCAGTGATGAGGAAATGACTTCAGTCATGGTTTTAGTGATCCCTCGCTTTTAAAGTTTTTTCAACCAAAAAGTGCTTAATTTTTAGCCGAAAAGTGATTGTTTTGTGATCCGGTTATCACTCTTCAGACCCGATGCCTCATCAGACCGAAGTGGACGCGACCACAGATACAAATACAGTGACCCTTTGCGCCTACAGACCAGCCTATGATCGCAAGTTAAGTGTTCCGCCGCTGCAAAGGACTGGAGTAGAGGTCCGTCGGGTGAAGCTATCCTATGGAAGGGGTCAGAAAGCAAAGGTCGTCCTCGATAGCATCGATCTGAGTGTTCCCGAGGCCGCGATGTAAGTAATTTTCGGCACATTTTGGCCGGTTTTGCAATCTCTACCTAAAAACATAGACTTCGAAACTTTAAATTTCATAATGTTTTAGATGTTTTGTTGTTTTTTTTGGGAAAAAAGCAAATGATAGTTGAAATCAATTACTTCTATATTACAAGAAATGCTAATTTCGAACAATCAAGTGATCATTTGTCAAATCTGTTTGCAAAATGAAAATTAGCTCAAAAATCTTGATCATCTCTAAGTTGAAGCAAAAGTTTTTTTTTATCAATCATTCTCTAAAATATCGAACAAACAATGGAAACAAAGAAACAAAAGTTTACTTTCGTTTCGATGAATCGCTTAATAATTACATTAAGTTTATTATTTAGTTATTTCTCTTCCAATTCAATCGTTTCGACACAAATGTCCCAAATTTTTCTTCGAACTCATTGACAGATTGGCACTAATCGGTTGCGATTCCCAAATAGAACCACTTATTCATGATTCCTATGCCAAGTCATTCATAATCGCATCGATTATTATTACGTTTACATTCCTCTCTGTATTCCCATTGAATTCATTTGAATTATTCGATTCAATACAATAGCAATCTTTGATTCAAAACATTATCGACGTTTGAAACTCTTCTTAACTTTTTTATGCAATTTAAATTGATTTTTGTCAAGCAAAGATACATTTTTCCCATTTTCCATTTGTCACCGCAAACTGGGAATTGTCTCAATCACATGCAATTACATGAAAGATAATTAGCATTTGTTTAATGAGACAATTGATGAGATGTTTGAGTCCAAGAGTCAGGCATTTGTCTGAATATGTAAAAAGTAATTAAATTTAATGCGATTTTAGTAATAACTGGGTGTTAGTGATGTCGACTTCGACCGAAACTTTTGCATATTATTTCCGACTGAATCGGAAACCATAGCCTAAGAGAAAATGAATAAAGATTCAAAACGTGGTGAACCGTTTGGTTTATTCAAAATATTTATTAAACAAATTAACCGTAAATCAGATGATAATTGAATTGTTTCCTAATGTTTGTAATCTTTGGTTTAATTAAATTAGTATTTATTGATTTCGCGACCGATGGACCGAAAAATTAGTTCCGCTTATAAACTATAGATTATGTGATAAATGTGACGCTTATTTCACTTCTAATACATCACTCAATTACATAATATTTATAAATGTCTAGGAAATGGAAATTAAAATCAAAAGTTACAAAATACTAGTGTTTAAAAAGTAGCCGTTGTCTTGTCTACCGTTAATAAACGTAACATAAATTGTTTAATTGGTTAAAACAAACAATTTTATTAATAAATCTCAGAGTACTTTGTGTTTGCTTCAAAAGTCATTCGAAATTTGTAAAATCCAAATCAAATTAGTTTTCATTGTGTTTAAAGTTAATTTAAAACTTCAGTTTAAAAGATCCCAAAACTTAAACAAAACTTTAATCCAAAATCGTTTCGACTTCTGGTCAGTCAGTCTGAAAATAAATTAATTTTGATGGGAATTATATCTATTTTATATATGAATATCATTAGTAATTTCATTATTAATTTCTTTGATTTGTAATATAAATTCAAATGCGATTATATTTTACGATGAATTATGAATCTAAATAACATGTCATAATCCATGTGTAAAATCCCGATAAAAAATCATTTTTATTTACGAAACATTCATTTCTGAGGACAAAAACCCAATTTCTGGCATTCAATTAAACAAATTCTATGCGAAAAAATACATTTAATTATTATCAGAGAATTTCGGTTTCAATTGTTGGCAACTCTTTCCTCGTTTGAACTTTTGTGCGATCACTTTAATCATGGATAGCCTAAAATTCGTGAATATCTTCGGAAACTCTTTGTTGTTTTAGAGGAAAGTTTAGGAGAAATGATAGCCTGGAAAGTGACCATTTGTTCATTTGTTCAGTCGATCATTGGGTCAAATGATTGCATTTCAATTGCAAATACTTTTAATTAAGATTTAATGATTATTCGGTTTGAGTTATCTCTTATGACAAATGTCTCTTTACTTTATATTAGTTATGGTCTGTTAGGTCCGAGTGGTTGTGGAAAAACAACTTTACTTAGATGTTTGATCGGAAGGATAAAACCGGACGAGGGATATGTCCGTATCTTCGGTTTCCAGCCCAACGAGAGGGGCAGTCAGATCCCGGGTCCGGCCATTGGATACATGCCTCAGGTCTGTGCCTTTGACTTCTATTTCGGTGTTCACTCAAAAGCCAAGAGTAATCACATGAATGACCCAATTCTTAACATATAGGAAATCGCGGTCTACGACGACTTCACTATTGAGGAAACCCTTCTCTACTTCGGAAGACTGTTCAGACTCGACCCCCGGTTTCTCGAAGAAAGGATAGAGTTTTTGCTGTCATTCTTAGACCTCCCGAACAAGACTCGAATGGTTGCGAATTTGAGGTAACTGTCGATGTGATTGATTACTCAGTGGTAGACACTATGGCATCGATTCTTCGCAAATGCATTCATAGCTTAGGGCTGTTTGTATTGTTTGTCCTCATTAGACAACAGGAACTGCAAAACTGGCCAAAACTGTAACGCGTTTTGAGGCAAAGCTTTCGCTTTCACTCCGAATCACTTAAACACTAACATTTGATTCGAGTCTAAGACCAGATTCGGTCCATTTCTGTGGATCAGAGCTGTCGAACAGGATTTAAATGCTTTCAGAGTCATTCATATGTCTCTAAAAGTGGAGCATTTATTTACTCCACTCTCCAGGTATTAAACGAATACCTTTCCCAACAAATAGACCTTAAATTAGATACAATTAGAATCAAATCGATGGACACTATTGAATGGGTTTGCAATCGAATTGAGTAAACTTTACAAATATTTTGCTATAAATTACAACATTTATAATCAAACAAAAGTAAATTATTATTTAAAAATAACTTTTGGTTTAAATTTGACGAAAAGATAATAAACGATAAGATAATAACAGAAATATTTTATTCGCAACTAATTATGAGTTATTAGCGATAGTTTTATATCAAGAGAGAAGAGAATAATAAGTTTTAGATAATATTGACATAAGTCTGGAACCGGTATATCGAAAATTACATTCAGAAAATCGCTACCGGATTGTTAGAACCATTATGTGTTCACTCAGTTCTAAATTATTAAAATTTAAATATTATTTGTTCACCAATTGTGTGAATAAAACTTTTAAAACAATCAAATTATTTATTTTTGTTGTAATACAAAAAACAATTGAAATGCGAGAATCAAATGCCCAGAAGAGAGAAATGTCTTGTTTTAACCCTAATTTGTCTTAAGTCAAAACCAATTAACCATTTGATTAGTGGCGGACAGAAAAGACGGGTCTCATTGGCCGCCGCTTTAATCCATTCGCCGCCACTTCTTATACTCGATGGTAATTACCGATCAATAACCGGATTATTTCTTACAAAACATTTTCATTTGTATTCAGAGCCCACTGTAGGCGTAGACCCGTTGTTAAGACAGAGGTAATAATGAGATCAGAAGTCAATCAAACATTAGGTTCTAATTGTTCTAATTGTTCCCATTGTGACAGCATTTGGCATCATTTAGTAACTCTGACCCAAACCGAGAAAATAACGGTCATTATAACAACCCATTACATAGAAGAGGCCCGACAGGCGAATGTGGTCGGTCTGATGAGAGCCGGCAAACTGCTGGCCGAGAACGGACCCGAAGATTTGATGGCTCAGTACAACTTGGATTCGCTCGAAGATGTCTTTCTTAAGCTCTGTATGACCGACACTTCTTTCAAAGCTGCCTCTCTGGCCAACAGCACAGGTCTTCACGGACTCACAAATTCTAATGATAGTCATTCACATCCAACACCATTTCATCAAATGGCCACTAATGGAGATCTCAAGAATGGTCTAAAAGTAATGATTGCATTCAATTGTCATCACTTCCTAACTCATCATTCTTTGTCAGTTCCCGTCCGTATTTTCTCTTTACAACGGCAACAAAGAGACGAGTTATACATTACCTCCGACCCCAACCCCTCCCCGAGTGAACAGCACTTCGACAACACATTTGGTCCAATCGGATGGTCTGTTCATTAATCCGATAAACTTGGGAACGATGTCCAGAGGAGCCAAATATGCCTCAAAGAAACCGAATTTCAGTGAATATATGGCGACCACAATGGCCGTGACCTGGAAGAACTTCACCAGAGTTAGACGGAATGTGCCGTAAGTCAATCACACCCTCGAGTAGAATAAACTTGATTAGACTAACACTTTATTATCTGTCTCCTGTGTTCAGTCTCCTCCTGTTCCAGTTCGCTTTGCCGGCCATTCAGGTCATTTTGTTCTGTATCTGCATCGGCGCCGACCCGTTCAATATAAACGTGGCCATCGTTAACGAAGAACAGCCGCCTTTTCTGAGTCGGATATTTTTGGACAAAATAAATCCATATCTCGTTAATCAGGTTTGGATTGAATTATCTCAACGAAGAAATGTGTCATCACTTCTAAAATTTATTTGCTTTTTAGTATAATTTTAGTTCATTTGACGACGCGATCAATGCTGTGAAGAAGGGAGAGATGTGGTAAGTGTTTGGTATGAACACAGATATTCAGATGAAGGATATGACACTTAGGGATGACATGATTTACGAGGCATTTATTATGTCTAAACATGTTTTTATGTCAAACAAATAGATATAAATTAATTTTTGTCTCAATTTAGAGGTAGTTATCAAAGAATAGTTATCAATAAAAATATTCTTCAAATGGAAATATTTTTCAATCTTCAAGACTTTGATTTTCTCCTTTCAATTCTTTCTCTTCTCTCAGGGGTGTACTCAATATTCCCGAGAAGTTTAGTCTCAATTTGCAGCGAAGGTATAACACATTGATAGTAACCATATATTAGTTACCATTGGATCAAATGTTTAGAATGATATTGGGTGAAGATGTGGACAACGCGACCATCGAAGGAAGTACTATAAGAATATATCCGGACTTAACAAGTATTCAATTAACACACTTTCAATCGCAAGACTAACACAAATACTGATTAGATCAACAAATATCATACACAATGGAGCGGACATTTCGGGAGGCGTTCCAAGCCTTCACCAAAGACACGCTCAACATATTGGGAAGGAATCCCGCGTTGGCTGAACTGCCCATCGCTGTAATTAAATTAACCTTTCATTTGGCGAAATAACACTCAAATGTGTTTTCTTCCACAGTTGGGAACTCCGGTGTATGGAGAGGTTCATCAACAGGGATATCTCGAATATATGGCTCCGGGGGTTGTGGTCAGCATCTGCTATATTATGGCCACCGGTTTGACTGCTCTCGCATTCATTATTGAGAAAAGAGGTAATCAATCCTAAAATGATCGGCTTCTCAATTACCATGTCTTCACTTCAGATGGTCTGTTCGAAAGAAGTCTTGTGGCGGGTGTGGACACAATGCAGATATTAGTTGCTCACTCGTTGGTCCAGATCTTTGTGATGGTCGTCCAGATATTCTTAGTTTTAGTCTTCACATTCCTTGTCTTTGACATTCCGAGTCGCGGACCATTCGTATTGGTTGTTAGTCTTCTCCTTCTTCAGGGCGCCACTGGAATGGCCTTCGGTCTGGTCGTGTCTGCGTGTTGTTCTCAGGAGAACACAGCAGTGATGATGATTTTGGGCACTTTCTATCCCAATCTCATACTTAGCGGTAATTTTAATTGTAATTTGAATAATAAACCAATGATTGAATACATTTAAGGTATAATATGGCCGTTGGAAGCGATGCCGTTTTGGATCCGATGGTTCAGTTTCATTCAGCCCCAGACACTTCCCACTGAGACCTTACGGCACATCCTATCCCGGGGTTGGAATCTGGAGAACTCAGGCGTTTGGGTCGGATTCTCGGTTACATTCCTTTGGCTGATATTCTTTCTGTTATGTGCGGCCATTATCTTCAGGATTAAGAAATGAGTCAAAAAAATAGCTTATATTTAGTTTTGTTTGAATCCGAATCCGTTTTTAGCCAAAGATTACACTCTTTTAAAACATTTATTTTAGTTTTTATAACAAAAGCTATGATTTGTAAATGAAATACAATTTGAATAAATTATTTATGTTATGGTCATTCACTTATTCGGGTCATTCATTTGATGCTA
>JAQGAJ010000564.1:0-14126 GCA_034689365.1 Liebstadia similis
TACTGCCAAAACTCGCAATTTGCCGATCTTGCATTTTTGGCACAACACTAGTAACATGCGAGTATTATTATAACCTTCTGATTCTTTATAGAATTAATCTTCAACAATCATTGTAAGATTTGAATATTAGCCACTTTTTATTGTTTGATCACAATTTGTCTAAACTTATCCAATGATACAAAAAATTTGTTATTCAATATTAAACAACCAGAAAGTCCTTTTAAGTATAATCAAAGTCATGTTCGCTCTCATTGTCGTTATTCGACACAGTCTTGAAGACGGGACTCAACTTCGCGGTGATCCCCAACTATACGTTCGATGAGATTTTGATGTCTGTTGGGCTCACTTCTGGTCTGATCAGCCGTCGGTCAGCACAGGATATACCAAATGTCAAAATTGATGGATATGTTGATCAGTTTGAAACATATCGTGGAATACTTGCACTTTTCTTAATGAGTCAACATTAGAGTCTAATTTAGTGATTCTCTCAATTGTGGCTCAATTTTATTTTGAAAATCGATCCCATTTTTCAACAATTTTTCAAAGTTTAATGAAATTCAATTTTCCTACAGATTGTGTTAACGCGCGAACCCATCAAACAAATCGAATCAATTATGCATTTGTCTGAAGAAGAGGTGAATTTGAAAATTATTCTCTCAAAACATTTGCATTAATTGCTATTATCTATGAAACCATTTGATAGAAAATACTATTTTTACTCAACAATTAAGACAAAAGGAGTTTAAATACATATTTAATTTAATTTAATTACAATCGAATGCATAATAAATACATTTATTGCACTGCAATTCACAGCAAACCCACACATGATTTGGTCGAAAGTCTGTACAAAATATGTTTAAAACAAATGATTTTATGTTTTGATTAAGAATTGCAAATAAACTAAAAGTTAAGCGAAAACTAAAAGTAAGCGAAATATTGGAAATGATTTTAAAAATATTTAAATCAAATAAAATGTCATTCAATCGTGTGTTCAGTTCATCCACTTTCGGCAATTGGCGGCTCCGCACAGACACGGGATCTTATGCTGATCGTCCTCAACATCGAACTTATAGTCATATGTCAGCTGAAGACAAATTAAGACAATGTTAATAGTTTTGCGGTCAACACATCTAACGAGTACTCACTTCTTCGTTCCTCTGTATCCTTCTGTTGGCAATGATAAGGATTTTGTTTTCGCGATCGATTTGAACGCATTCGGCGACACAGTTCGGGTCACACGAGTGGTTCACATATCGGGCTAAACCCCCCGAAAGTGTTGCGTCAATCACTCGGTTGTCATCCAATCGGAACATATAAACGCCTCGATTCTGAGGATAACAAAAGAATAGAATGAGAATCGATTCAAGTATTGGACAGTCGTTGCGGACATACCTGTTCTTCATATATGCGTTCATTGCGTTCCGCGATCTCATTCCGGATGAGATGACCGATGTATTCGATAACCATTGTATGCTTTTCGATGTCTTTGACTGCATAGAGGCCAAGGCCTTGGATGCGACTGCGGGCCAGATAGACATTGTTCCGCCACTCCATCTTCATCTTACGATATTGGGATGACTTCGAGTGAACGAATTGCTTTACATAAGGACTACTGATTTCCATTCCGCTGAATGAAGACTGAATTGAAGATCGCGAAGAAGTACTCGCAGAGACATGGAGTCTGTGCGGACGCTTGAAGTGTGTCCGCAGGTGTGGCTCAGTTCGGGCACAACCGGTCGGATTGATGGCCAGCGGAAGCTCTAAAAGAGGAGATCGTCCGTAACGGAAATTATAGTCACTTAATGTGTCGACTCCTGGCAGAGACTCAAGAATGCGGACAATGGAGGGTTCGGACAAACCGAAGAGGTCTTCGCCGGTTATATAATCCGTGAATACTTTGATTGATTTGGCTTCGGATCTCATTTTGACGATCGGTTCCAGTATTTTGAGCCAAACCTGTTTCGGCGTCTTTTCTCTAAAGACCACGTTCTCAAAACCATTCTCTTTAATCTCGACCACGAACTCGGGTCGTGAGTCCACCTCTTCTATGGAACAGATGTATGGACACCTTTTGCCGAATCGTCTCCAACTCCAGTAGAATCTAATAATCTTATAACCGATCGGATATATATAGTTAGGCGTATGGAAGGCCTGCAACTGATGCGGAAGGAGTTGTCCGATACTGACGAATATGAGATTTCCGATTCTGAGCAGATGGTTGTCCCCCAAGTGTATCATCGAAGCGATCTGTTTCTGTTCGTCACGATTGACAAACACTCGTCTGAAGACAACAAATGAAGTCATTTCTTCACTGCTCGGCATTTTGAGGGCGTGTTGAGAGCAAAGAAGTGTCTTGTCTTTGAATAACATACAGCCGTCTTTGATAGCGCACGGAAAGTGATATGAATTAACACAACGAGGTCTGTAACACCTGAGCGATGCACCAGTTCTGTGACACTTGAAGCACGAGAGGGTGAGCGCCCTTTTGCACGCCTGGTCTACATTCATGAGACCTCCGTTAAGCATTTCATACACTTCTGATGACCAGAGCGCACAATTCAGATGAATCCATTTGTCGACATCCATATTGAGCAGACGCGCCGATCCGTTCGCCTCTCCATCGCTCGTCTCGTGGCAGAGGACACACTTCCGCTGCTCAACACTGTTCGGGTCGGGTTTGACGCAAATACTCAACTTATCGAGAAGAAGTCCGGCCTCTTCGTCCTCTTCTTCCTCGTCGGCTTCAGTTTTTATCTTCTTATCGAATGACTGAATATTCCAATATTTATATCTCAATTCTTTCCATTTATTAATCTTCGGTTCTATCGTTTCGGTTGTTTGTGTCGATAGAATAGGAGTTCGGTTTCCAGAGTCGACTTCCATTGCAGAGTCGGCTGCGGTTAGGGTTTCGCTTATCGGAAGTGCTGGAAGTTTTGGCGACAGATTCAAAGATATCACTTCCTGGTCACTGATGTCGTCGTCTTCCATCATAGGACTCATTGGTGGTAATAAATCCAAAGAATGTTTGATAATAAGAGGTTTTTCTGTCTTAATTTCGTTGACTGGCGTTTCGTTTGAATGTCTGTGCGACACAACGGCCGCCGCCTCCTTCTCATGGGAGGCGATCCCGCGATGCGATAGTGCGAACTGCATATAACAATTGGTGCTACAGAATATCACTTCTTCTTCTTCTTCGAGCTGTTCCTGAGCTGATAGAGACAATTCTGATGCTTTCTTTTTGATTCCCGCATTGAGAACAACAATATCACAAAATTTACAGAAGTTCTTCAGAACCGGAATCTTTCCGTTGATAACACTCTGAGCCGTGAGTTCGGCCTCATTGGAGTCAATCCCTTCTTTCTGGTAGAGCCCCAACTTCTGACTCGGAGGTGTGTCCGTACGTTCGATGATTTCAAATGCGTTAGGGGTAGGAATGTCGAGGTATTTGGCTAAAGCGGTTAGAATACCGCGAACGTCATCGACTGAGGACAGCGTAAGAGTGACGCCAACATTACCGGCATCTCTGAGAGGCGCCGAAACACTGGACTTCGGTTTGAGTCCGGCGTTAGTCTCCAAAGCATTCTCTTTGTCTTTATCGAAGTCAAGCTCTGAAATACGTCTTTGAAGTGTTAGGGAAGGCATGAGAGGTATGGGACGGACAGGAATGGAAACGATTAGTGGAATGTCAGGCGAAGACCGATTGTTATTAATATCTTTAATGTCTGGATCATTGTCTTCGTCGTCAATACTAATAAACTTAAGTCCTTTGAACGTATCGATGGGAAAGTCATACAAAACTGTTTCTGGAGATGAAGACGAAACGATCGAATCAGGACTTTCACAGTCACGCAAATAATGGTTCACTTCTTTAACGGTTTTGTCGTTCAGAATCATTTGAATCGATGCGTTCGCACTTCGAGAGAACTCTTCGTTATAAAAGCCACGACTAGTAGACGGCATTCCAATAGAGGAACCGTTGGCACTGTTTGAGTGACTCGTGATGTTAGGACTGTTTATAGCACAGGGAGGCAAAGAAGGGGTCAGAGGCGGCGCTTTCTTTGGTCCGAAAGGGTATGTCGAGTAGTAATCAATAGTCGACGATAAGAACGCTTTGCCATAACTGCCTCTTAAGGGCGAGTCCGTAGAGTTCATATCAGAGGCATCGGACGGAAGACACACATTGAGGTTGGGTTTGATGACCGGTTCCAGTATTTGGAGCGGTGGCAGAGTTCTCAGTTGAGCCATCAGAGTGGCCATAAACATGTCATGATCCTCATCGGCACGGGTTTGAGACGCTTTTCGCGATCGTTTTTTAGTCGGCTGTTTCACCGGATCTCCGGGAAGTGCGTCCGGACTTTTTGATTCTTTGCGTTTTGTCATTCTTTTCCTTTTAGGTTTGATCTCTTCGGGAGGAGGAGTGGGCTCGCGCTCTAACTGTGCTCGTCTTATATCGAGATAAGACATTTTCTTTTCAGGAGAAACACCGGGCGGTAGGACTGGAGTGGTTGGTGTACTCGGAAGGGGTTCACCTGAAGAGGGCATCGAAACTGCACTCAGATTTGAATCCATCTCTTCTTTGGGAAGAGTTTCAACATTCGCAACGATGTCGTTGTCAACAGTCGGTGTCATCTCTTCAGTTGTTTGTTTAGTATTCTGATTATCTTCTTCTTTATTAATATTAATATTATTATTATTACTATTATTATTACTATTGATGTCATTTTGTTCTTCATTTTCTTTGATCAGACATTCGATAGCATTTGCCTGAGAGTCAGCCGACGGGCAATTCTGCAAAAGTTGTTTGAGTAAAGCGTTTTGTTTGGTATGAAATGAATCCTCATTATTGTCACTATCGTTGGTATCATTGGCTGAGATGTTGGGATCGCTTTGAACCATAGGTTTGTCCTCAGAGGCAGTCATTTGTTGTTCAGAAGTTGATTGTTGAGAGAGACCAAAAGCGGTAAAGTCCTGGTATATGAAAGTTATGTCAGATTGAATTGAATATCGAGACAAAATTGCATACCTTTTCAACTTTTACTTCGATATTCCTTTCATGTGTTATGGGATTAGACTGAGTGGTGGACACAGAATCGATCGCTTCCTTCTTTATTACAACTCCAGAAGTGTGTTCTTCACTCGGTTTATCAGAATTGTTGGCATTGATAATGAGATCATTGACAGCATCGTTGTCACGACCGGATCCCTGTTCGTCAATACTGAATGTCAGAGATGTCTTGGCCTCACCCACGAGGGGTGGCTTCCGGTCATTGGATTCGTTTTCACTTTTGAATTGTAAATCAGATAAGAGTTGATTGTTTGGATGCAAAAGATTCTCAGAGTTGATGGACGAGAGGTCAGGACTTGACATATGCATTGATCGGTTGTCTTCGGGTATAGAATACGAGACCGGGGTTTGTCGTGAAGAGCATTGAGACATTGCGTCCTCACTATTACCAGAATAAATGTTTTGAGACATATTCTGATCGAATTGATTCGCTTCGAACTCATTCGACGGCGGCCTCGAAGGCGATGGCTTTCCCGGCGCCGGACTATGCATTTGATGCATTGACATCCGAGACATCTGAACCACTTGTGGTGATCCATACATTCTCAGGTGCTGTTGACCCATCTGTGGATGTGGTGGGCCCTGATTTATCCCCGGATATGGCGGAGGCGGAGGTCTCCTGATCGCCATTTGAGAGTGCGGTTGTTGTTGTTGTTGTTGTTGCTGTTGCTGCTGATAATTAGGTGGCAATTGTGCCGGATATGGCTGACCCACGAGCTCTGAATATGGTCTCTGAGGATGAATGTGGTGTTGGTTCGGAAATCTAAACATTTGAGAATCATTTGACTGCTGATAATGACTAGTCGTGTGCTGTGTTTGCATCGCTCGGATCGGTTGTGACTGATGTGAAACTGACTGCTGGTAAGGGATGTTCTCTTCGTTGTGAAACGGCATCTGACGATACATTTTCTGTCGTTCCTCTGCCTGAGACATATCGGGAGACATCATATGAGGGAATTGTCCCGAACCGGGAGTTTGTGACATCGGTGGCATCGGTCGCATCGATTGGATTTGCATTTTCTCTTTTTGTTGATAAACATCACTAAACGGGTTGTTGTCATCTATTATATGAACGGATTGTCCGGGAATTTGTGGTCTGATATTGGGATCGTTAGACATTTGGGGAGGCATTGGTGACTGAACCGACTGAACCATAGGTGAGGGCGGCATCCCTGCGGGTGAGTGAAGACTTGGGATCGGAGAGTTCTGCATTAAAGGTGATGCCGACGGACCCAAAGGCGAGGGACTCATTATTGCTGGTGACTGAGGAGTTCCCGGTCCGGCCATTGCGATCGGAGTTCCTGGACCTGAAGAACCCAACGCCATCAGTGGTGAGTGCACTGATCGCGGAGATGTTTGCATCGAAGGTATTGAAGAACTGCCCGGAGATTGTGGCAAAGATATGGAAGTCTGAGAGACGCCAACCATTGACTGCTTCGGTCGTTGTTTGTGGTATTCATTGGCTATGATCTGATGCTGTCTAAGAGACTTCCGAACCTGTTCCAAGTGTTTCTGAAGACCACTCTGCTCTTGTCCTATACGAGCCAATTCATTCAAGTCTTGTTCACCAAGATCATTTTGATTCTTCTTGCATTGTCTCTGTTTAGTGGTCAATATCTTCTTAGCTTTTCTCAATTTAGTCACTTCTGTCTCTAAGAACTTCTGCTGTTGTGATAAGACATTTGTTTGTTGTATCAGCCAATTCTCGTACTGATGTTGTTGTTGTCTTTCCATATCTGTCATCGGCTCTGCCGGTGGTGTCGGAGGCGGTGGAAGACTCACGAATTGATGTCTCATCGGTGATGGCATTCCCTGTGCGGGAGGGCCCGGAAGGCCCGGAGGCATACCCTGCATAGGTCTAACGTTAGGGCCCATACGAACCCCTTGTAATCCTATTTGATTAACTGATTGGAACATTGGGTTTCGAGGTTTGGGTCCCATTCTCGGTCCCATTGGCATTCGAGGCTGTCCTGGATATGGAGATTCGCTTTGCCAATGAGAAGCCGGCATCGGATTCGCCATTTGTTGGCTATAGGTTTGCATTGGTTGTTGATTTGTAGGCATACCAGCGATCGGCGGGCCGTGGATTGGTTCGTCTAAGACTTCCGCTTTAAGACGTTCGAACTCGACATCACTCAGAAGACTATCCGATTGAGTCATTATATTTTCGGGCATTTGTTGTCCATAAAGTCGGGGATTGATTGGCATGTTTTGTCTTAAGTCTCTTTTTTCCTGTTCCACCAAATCCTCGAGAAGTAAAGGTTGCTCTTGAAGTAGACTCGGTCTCTGCTGTTGATGAGGAATCATACTATCGGTTGCCATCCCTGGCATTCCCTGACGTATTGGTCGAGGTTGTGGGTAAGGAGGAGGAGGCGGCAGTTGTGGCATCTCTTGCTGTTGTCCGGGATAGGGTGGCGGCGGCGGAAATGGCATCCGAACGTTAAGGGATGGCATCGGTGCCGGCATTCGAGTGACCGGTTGTGGGACAGGGTTTGGATTGTTCTCTTGTTTTATTTGTGGCTTTTGATCATTTACTTGAGGCTTAGTCTCACTTTTGCCGTCACTCTTATCGGTCTTATTCTTGTCGTCATCTTCTTTGTCGTCCAAATCATCTAAATGTTCGTCAAAAATATTACTTTTTCCGCCACTCTTTCCACTCAGATGTTTGTCCAGTTCCGGGTCTGCGTATTCAAGAATATTGAAGTCATTTCCTAATCCCAAGAGTTCGTCGTCATCCAAGTCATCGGTAGGACATTCTTCTTCAATCATCTCAGGGTTTTGTTGTTCTTGAAGTTGTTTAACGATATCACTAGTGGTCGGAGTCTTTGAGTTGGGTGAGGACTGTATCGGTACTTTCGGGTCAGTTGTCTGTTGAGGACCACTAGGAGTTACCTCTTGGTTCGAATGCTCTGAAGACTGTATTATCTCATTGTTTTGTACATTGATTTGTTGCGGACGAACAAAAGGCCTCATTTGTCTGATGGGAGGACCGCAATAGACAGACCCCGGGGCGGGCATACGATTTACCATCATTTGATTATATTGATTCATGTCTGGGTTGAGTCCGTGAACTGGTTGAGGACCAGTTTGCGGTCCAGTTTGTTGTGGAGGTCCTGGCATTCGAATCCATTGTTGATGAGTTCTCTCTGCGAACTGATGTGTTTGCGAAACAAGGACTGAACGGATTCGAGGATCGGCCATACGCTGGACTAACATTCGTTGGTCGTTACCACCGGCCGGATGTCGAAATACTTGTTCAGAAGGAAAACCGCTCGGCATTCGGGTTCGATTCATAGCACCGGGCGGTATAGGAAGTCGGAACTGTCCGTCACTCTGAGGTCTATTACTTTGATTAACTAAAGAAAAACAATTCATTAGATTTGTTGAAAACTGTGTTCAGTAATGGATGGTTAGTGACAAACCTGGCCAAAGCCTGGGCGGAACATCTGAACCCTGTTGTCGTCTCACTTGTTGTCGTTGCAACAAATCTCTCAAATGTTGTCGCGATAACTGATTTTCATTTCCCTCTTGAGGCCTATCATTGGCAGACATAGGCATTGGAGTTCCAGGAGATCTGGCGTACGGGTCTTGAAGTGGTGGTGGCATTGGAGTCCCCGGTTGGCGGGCGTATGGATCGATTGGCGAAGAGGGTGGGGGTCTCATCATAGATGGTTGTCTAATACCTTGCAGTTGGGGACGAGAAGTAACCACTGGTCGTGGGGTCGACGGTTGATAGGCGTAAGGATCGTGTGGTGACATCGATTGCGGTCCCGGTATTGGTGGCGATTGCATAGGCTGTCCTAAGTTGGGCCGCGGAGTCGGGGTTTGAATATAATTGATTGGGGGCTGAAGCATTGGTCGCGGTGTCGAAGGCTGTTGAGAGTAAATGTCGTCAAATGGTTGTCTTTGGACCGGTTGTTGCGGTCTTGGCGTCATTGGGGGCCGAGCGTAGGGATCGCCTCCCATTGTCATCTTTGGCATAGAATCACTCTGTGGTGATGGTGGAGGTTGTGGTGTGGGTACAGGTCTAGCATATGGGTCTGCATTGGGTGATGTCATGTTAGGGTTGAACGGATCGGGTGTTCTTTGACTCATCCGTTGGTTAACATTTTGATACAAACATTCGCTGTTTTGTTGGCTTTCGTTCGGGTTATTGTGATATTCACCAAAAGATTGTTGTCTTTGGACAGCGTTGGGAACAGAATATGAATCAACGCATTGCTGTTGGTTTTGAGACATTAGGTTATGATTGGGAGAGAAGGGACTCGACAGTGGAGTTCGTGGCTGTCCGTAAGGGCTCGAAGGCATAGACGTTTGATTGTGATTGTCTGTACTTTGAGGTCTCGGTGTTGTCGGAGGCGTTTGAAATGTTTCGCCCGAAGATTGAGGTATCGATGGATTCAAATGTGAGGCTCCGGGAGATGACGGAGAGAATGGAGATCTTTGTTGAGGAGTATTTGGCTTTAGGATAGGCTGAAGTGATATCTGAGGTCTCGGAGTGTTTGGTGGCTGAGAATATGGATCGTATTGCATAGGTTTACAGCCAGTGGTAGAGACCGGAAGTTTGTTCGGATCGATCGGAGGTCTGACTCTTGACACTTGAATTACTGGACTCATTGGAGAGGCCGCTGATGGCGACTGTACTTGAGGTCTAGTCATAGGCGCTCCAAAGGGCACCTGAACTGGCGATTGCATCGGTGACTGAGGCACTGATGTCATCGGAGGGACAGTTTCAGTAGGAGTGCCGTAATCGCGAGCCATTTGTGGTGATGGAGGGATGTTATGCATGAATGGTTGGCGAACACTGTCTGCACCGGGAGATATGGGTCCAATGGGTTGAGTCTTGAGAAGAGTTTGTCTTTGTTCCTGCAGAACCTGTTGATGTTGAACCTGTTGTTGTTGTCGCGCTGCCTGTAAATGCTTCCATTGGCGCTCATTCTCGCCATCTCTCACAACAGGGGGAACGGTAGGCGCTGCTCGAATCTCTTTGCTGACTTCGGCTCTTCCTCTAGTTTCCGACTGTGCTTTTTGTATTCTATTAGCCGCTCGATTCTCACGAGCCTTCTGAAGGAAAGGCTGTCTCTGATCGGTAGCCAATTGTCTCCAGAGTTTTGAGATCTGTTTGATTCTGTCGTTCCAATTGGGATATTCAGTCTTCAGATTCGGATGATTCATATTTGCGTAGAGAACCGGAGATATAGTGGCCATTAGGCCCAAGGCTTCGTCGCTCTCCCATTTGATCATATTCTTCTGGCCCTGAGATGTTATCGGCTCTTCTCCTTCAGATGGCCACGGACTCTGAGGTTCGGTAATTTGAGGACTGTATTGAGCAGAAGCCGTATCACTCATAGAGACCGGGAATGGCGACGGCACAGGTATATTGTAGGGGCTGTCCATCACTGGAACGCTGACATTAGCCTCAACTGTCGTCTGTTTTGAGTGCATCAGTTGTGGTAATGGAACAGATGAGGCCGGCATCAGGTTCTGAGTGGGCGGCTGTGCTAATGGAGAAGTGAGGGGCGGCGGAGGGATTTGCATCGGTAGTAAGGCTTTGTTTGTGAGCCCTGAGGTCGAGGGACCCAGAATTGCATTGAAGTCATCACTGTCTTCATTGTTGTGCGGACTCAACACTCCTTTGAACAAGTCTTCGACATCTTTACTGTCCATTTGCGGAAGACTAGTACCGCCAACAATACCCTCTAAGTTGAAGTGAGGACTCAATATATCCATTGCGTCGTCTTTAGTATTGGCCTCCGTTTCCTTGGCCTCAACCGAGAGATTGCTCAGAGACTCGTCATTCCGATCCAATCCCTCGTCATTTATGTGATCCAACATATCCATGAGTTCATCGTCGGGCGGCAAAGGAGGTAACAGGTCTTGGAAGTCCTCGTCGTCGTCCAAAGGACTCTCAGATTTCTCGTCGACGCCGAGAGTAGGCGTCTCTGTCTTCGGCTTTTGTGACTTCACGGCCGCGATTTCATTGGGCGTGAGAACAATGAGTTTGTCTTTTCCTATCCTTTTAGCGAACGGGTCGTCCTCTTCGCTCAAAGTGGTTGATATCGGTGTTTGATTGGATTCTGTTTGCGATGAATCGAGTAATATCTTGCCGAAGAAGGCTTCTTGCATATACTGAGGAAAGCTATCCTGAAGTTGATTCTTCTTCTTACTGACTCTTCGTCTCCTCTTAGGTTTGTCTGTACCGACACTATCCTGATCTCCAATTCCAATCACATCAATGTCTATATTCATGTGTGCGATCTCATCATCTTTGGTGGCACTCATTCTACCCCTTTGTTTGACCGAAAAGCCTCCGATACCTAACTTATGAAGTCTTCGCTGACGCTTCTTCTTCTCTCCATTTTCATCGCCTTTGATAGCAGTTCCGTCTTCGGGCTGTTTGTCCTCAAGGGAACCCTCATCTTCTTTGAGCATATCCTCATTTTCTTCAGGTTTGTTGGCATTGAGGGCTTGTTTGGTGCCTCTCTTAACACGGGTTCGTTTCGGTTGTTCCAATTGCAATGCCTTTATTTGGTTTAGACCTCGGTCTGAGAGCCAAACGCCGTCCACTAAATGAAACTGCGGCTGAATTTTTGAAGCCATTGGTCTTATATTCGTAGGCGTGACAGAAGTGATCGCAGACAAAGGCGTTGAGGTTTGGGAAACCTGTGCTGTCATTAAACCCGAGGCAGAAGTCTTGCTTCCGATCGAGTCTTCGGAATCTCTTCGGATCAGACTTTTATCAGAAGTGTTTTGATTCGAATCTGTGGTTAAATTTTTAATTGACGTCACAACCGGTTGTTTGACATTCGATGACGACTGAGCCGCTAGTTTTCGGGCTTAAGATAATTGATTTTATTACAGATTATTAAAGCATTGCATACCTAATAAATGTGGCGGCGGTTCATCTTTAGGTCGACATAATAAGCAATGATAACCGAAATCGGCGGCGCTCTCACAATCATCTTCGGTGGCCATTCCATCGCATTTGGAGTGAAGCCAACTGTTTGGAGGTATTTAAAGATATTTATTAATTGACTTAATATTAATTTTTAAAATGACAAACCGATTGCATTGAATGCATTGAATGATGAGATCACTTTCACAATAATCGCTTTGACAGAGGGGACAAGTGGTCTGACTCGCACAGGGACCACATTCGGTGTAGTTCTTCTGCCAAAGGGATGCATAGCCTGGGTTTGTAGACTTGCATTTGAGGCAAATCACACACCACCGACATTTCCAAGTGCCCTGAGGTACCACATCTAGAGGAGGGTCGAGACAATAGGTGTGGTAACTGATGTCGCAGTCGTCGCAGAGTAGGAGACGGGCCTCGTCGTGAGGCAGACCACAGCCTTCACAAACAGTGCACTCCAGACAACGCCAACCCTTATTGAGCACAACTTTAGTGACTTTAATATTGACACAAAACGGGTGATAGCATTGTCCACATTGAGAACAGGAGATGAGCCGTCCCTCCTCTGCCTGACCCGCACTTCCACACATCGCACACAAGTCTTGGGACAGAATAAAGTCATCTTTAGCTGAGCATAATATAACTTTATTCTCATTGGCCGGATCGTCGTCTTTAATCTTCTCCTTTACATCACATTCGGGTCCGCCTAAAGTCGAAGAACTACCCATTAGTCCCGAACTGGCCATCGCCAAAGAACTGGAAGGTCCAGCGAATGGCTTGAATTTAGTTTTGGGTCCGCGTTTGCGACGAAATTCAACTGTTTTGGCGCGTTTACGACCCGGGAATTTGCCGCCTCTCATCTTTCCGGGATAATTCAATTTCTTTTTGCCGGTCAGTTTGCCGGCGCTGTGCGGAGCGGGCGGTCGGATAGTTATTTGACTATTTGTGTTAGAAATGGCGATTGTTTTCGATTCAGTCGAATCGAAGCCAAGTCCTAAGGACTGTACCTCCGAGTTATCAATACTTCCCAATGAATCCTCTGTGAAAGAACCGAATGATTCGCGACTGGCGTTAAAGATGTTGTCGGGAAGGCCTGTGTTGGGGAAGTCGTCTTTGGGTTCAGAGAGAGCTGAAACACTGGAAGCCTCACACACTTTACAGATATAATTATTGGCGATTTCAGCGAAGAGATCATTGCGTTGACTTAGTTTGGGTTCACAGGTTGGGTGAATTAGTTTACGACAAGTGATGCACTGAAGCATTTCGCTCTGACAGGCTTGACGGTAGGCCTTCCCGCATATTGGACATGAACTACCTTTGTTTCTTTGCTGATAACAACTGTCACACACTGTGTAATTCATGTGCCACCGAGAGCTCGGACCGTTGCCCGGCGTCCGCGCCCCGCAATCACCACAGACTCGACAGTCTTTGCACTTCCAGCCATGTTTGGGAACCGTCGACATATTGAGACAAATGGGATGATAACCGTTATCGCAATTGTCACACATAAGCATCTTTGTGTCATCGCTTGGTTTGTGACACAATTGACATATCTTGCAGTGCGAGCATTGCCAGCCGGCCCTCACACTGGCCGTCGGCGTCACTTTCGGGTCCATACAATAGCCGTGAAAATGTTGTCCACAACTCGTGCAAAACAATAGTTCACAAATATCTCCAGACTTTTCACATTTAGGACAAACGGAAAATTCATTCTTAATGTGTGTAATCGCTTGAGACAAATGTGAGATACAGAAGAGCGACAGTGTTTTGATGTCTTGAAACGCGCCGCTAATGACAGCACAGGCGTAGTGGTAAAAGCGGTTACACTTTTGAGCGGAACACCCGATGGTTGCGCCCAATTTGTGGCATTGGAAGCACCGCTGCTGTGCTCCACAACAAACGGCTTTATCCACATTCAAAAGATGAAATTGTTCGTCCTGTTGAACCTGATTAGACCACGCGGCGCAACAGTGATGGGCCCAAAAGTAACCGCTCGGCTCTATTAAACTCAACATTGATGTCTCATCATTGAAGCCAATCAGGTTTAGCTCATCCATCGGACCAAAGATAGTCTTTTGAATCTCTGTCCCTCTCCGCGCAAATTTTGAATCTTTGTTGGCTTAGGAATAAAAATAAATAAATAAA
>JAQGAJ010000565.1:0-14121 GCA_034689365.1 Liebstadia similis
CTCTCTCTCTCTCTCCCTTTCCTATCGCACAACGAATTTTTAAGTGAAATTCGTTTCATTTCTTTTAGAGTCGAGGAATTGAATCCCGAATTAAAAGTGTTAAATAAGTCGATTCAATGGATGCGAAGAATTGTCGATATATTGTCGATGTATTGGAGTGTCATATGCGGGACAGACGCCAATGAATGGGTGGTCCGCATCCCTGTCTACTCATCGTTGACTCGTATTTGACATGAATTTGGAGTCGTCTTAAAGACAAGTAGAAGACATTGACGTTTTGAATGTCGAAATTTTAGTGCTATAGAGTCTATAGTCTGGTCGGCGCCAAAGAACTGGAGTTGTTTTCGATTCCAAATATTATTACAAATAAAATATTCAATTTCTTAAGCCTTATCTAAATAGTGTTTTCTGTGGTGAACACCAAAAAAGCATAACTTAAGTAAAGCACAACTGCTATCATCGCAACTGATGTATGGCTCGCAATGATTTGCATATAATATTTGATCGTCAATAAAGCAGAGCATAGGGACCGGCAATGGGACCAGCGATGGGACCGGTGACCAGCCATCCCTCCCTTACCATCCCTTACCCTCCCTTAGCATCTGAAGCGACTCTCGACAGACAGTTCGGCAAAAGATCAAAAGCAGTGAATGGGAGAGCGATAGAGATCTGTTGCACCAAAATCGTAGTCAAGCCAATGGTGAGGCCATATAGAGCTGTCGGCTCTCTTGCCATTACTGGCCCCGGGCTTCTTAAGTGAGTGTTGTGAACCCACTATTCCCTCTAATGATCCATAAGATAGCGTTAAAGATAAGACGAAAACTTTTTAGTATTTTCCGCTCTTTATTGTCTCTTCAGTCTCAGCCATGACTTATACCGACGTAAGGCATGTCTAACGTCAAGAGTGATCAAACCGTCCAACGATCTCATCCTCCTTCACCTTATCAGTAGTCATGCCATCAGAGTTATGGCACAATCTAAATATGCCGTCCATTCGTCTGAATAAGTGCTCATCGAATTTGTCGCCAATCGTTCGTCCGGTCGTCGGACCAGAGCTGCCGTCCCTGTGATCAGACATTTGTCGCGAAGAGAGGACCGACTCTTTCATTGACATTACTTTCACTCAATTAATTATTTCCACCAATTCTTCAATTTTCTCGTCGTTTGATTCGATTCATACAATCATTTTTTATTCTCATTAGTTATACAGAAATCGTTATATTTTATTCATTAATCACTTTTTATTGTCGATTGAAATAAAGATTAATTTCAAATGATTAGTGAAATGATTGAAATTCACTGATTAAACGAATCCATTGAAGAAATGATGGAATTCTTAACGCCTTCAATGAAAACTCATTGAATTTCAATTATCGTTCATTTAAATCAAATTAAATTCATTTCTGTTTTTATCGCTCAAAGAATTTAATTATAGTTTCGGTCGATTAGTCCACGAGTCAGACATACGACTGAACTTAACGTTCTTTTAAATAACTTTTAATAAGTTTCCAAAACATGAATGAATTTTTCAATTTTTACATTTATTTTCGAAACTAGTTTTCAATTTTCACATTTCGAAGAGAAATCGAGTTTCGTTTCGACCAACGACTAGAAGACTAAATATGCAAATCATTTATTGACTATCGTCTCATCAATAATACCATTAAACTGATTACTTATTCAAACTTTGCTTTTCCATCGAATAACTGATGCTTTTGATAGTGTTTTGAGTCAAAAAAAAATAAGATTTGTTTTAATTAAGATTTGAGTTGAAATAATTTAAATCTTAATAATCAGTCTAAAGTAAAACTTATTATAACTATTTGAGATGATCTAAACCAATTTCTTCGACTCTTCCCTTCTGACGGTCAATCTGTGTTTTCAATCTGATGGTCATTTCGGTCACTCGACACCAGAGCAATGCCGACGGTTCTGTCAATTTGACCGCTCAGGTAGGGGTCATAAGTGTGGTCTTTGGGCTGTCATTAAATAATTTGTCAGAGGAGTCCGACTTGTTTTATGACGGGTCTGACGGACCGACTCATCCGACTCCTGACCCTTATTTCGCTTTCGGATATTGTTTTACAGTTTATGGCTATCTTTTGGCCATTCGTTGCACTCAGAAGTGCTTTTCATTCCTTAACTGAGTCGTCAGTCAGTATTGAGAAGTACAGTAAATGCCATATTTGGGTCCACACGAGTCCCACTCCACCCATGTTTTGGTTCTGTTTCAGAAGCGATTCAATTCACACAAAATCGCCGGTTCTTTGGGCTCAACAGAGCTATGTCTCGATCGATGATAAATATGATCTCAAGAATGTCTGAACAATAAATGGATTCTCAATTGAACCCATTGTCAGTTATCTCACGAATGACCAGATTTTTATAAGAAGTATTGGAAATAATAAAATAACGATTCTATTATCACAATATCACCCAATCGTCTAATATTTTTTGTCAAAATTAAGAAACAGAAAATTCTAAAATTGATCGCTTGAAAAATGATCATTTTATAATAGAATAATGATATGACATACGTAAAAATATTGTTGGCTTAGTGTACTGAAAGGGCCATTTCCTAAATATATCATGGTAATGTCATTTGAGAACAGTTTTGAAAACAGCATACGAATAGTGAGAACATTGCACCAAAAACTATATTTCGTAACCTTTTAGTAGTCAAAAGACCACAAATCATTGGATCAGTTGTTTCCAGTGATTATCAAAATATTTAAGTACAGTATTTCCTTAATATAAGAGCGATTGGCGAACATCTTATATCGAATTTCTCTCAAATCAAACCATTACTTATTTTTAAACCAATCAAATCAAACAATTCACTGAAAGTGGTCAAAATAATTAGAATCGATCAAAAGGAATATTCTATTCTATTTGATAGATATTTGGTATTTTAAAAAATAGTTGAATGAATTCAATTAACATCTGGTTTTTGTCAATAAGCTGAGGACACGAAACACACGACCATCTCATCCAATCTCAATAGTTGTGATTCTGAAAATATTCACAATTGTGTATAATATGTAAGAATACCTTGAAATATAAGAAATGTAAGCCAAGAGACAATAAGGCGGTCTGAAAATTGTTGGATAACATAAACTCATTGTTAGACTATTGGTTGCTTTGAGTCGAGAATAGGCGTCGCGAAGAAATCGGGTTTCTCTGAACCAAAGCCTCACTAAAAGCATAGCAATGATCGCAATCATTGTCGTTCACCTAATATCTGGATCTGAAATAACATACGAAAGACTTGTATTTTGAGAATCAAATTATTGATCTTTCGATCCATTTATTAAATGAAATGTCATTTCACTTCTTTTCGAGTGAAATATAGTTTTTCACAAAATTATTATTATTTAGTCAAAAGTGAATTAGATTTTTGTGAACGAAGTTTGAAACACAATATCATTGGTCCTACAATTAACAGATGAAGTGATCAATGGTAGTGACCAGTGGTCAGCGTTGGCCCACCGACGCGGCCGCCCATAGAGATGAACATTTTTGTAAACCCTTTGTTACCCATTGTTAACGATTGTCTGTTTTGCGAAACTACTCCATCAGAAAGTGTTTTTTGTGATTCGGACAAAAGTCGACCCATTGTTAAGAAATGCATATTTATGTACAGCTGTGCTCACACGGGCTCACACGCGGGCATTCATAGTCTCATATTTTGTACTCGAATTCACTAATATCTCGATCTTGTGGTCAATTGTTGGCATTATTTGCACAAAAGTAGTGAACACAACAATTTGAAAATCTTGACTAATGTATGAGTGGAGAGGTGGAGAGGAGTGATAGTAGAAGAGAAGAAGTAGAGGAGAGTAGGACCTGACACACCTGACACACCTTGCATTATGCCCTCGTCAAAAGTGAAGGCTTCTCTGCCAGAAGTCGATGGAACGATCGGTCAATCTCTTGGTGGCAATCGCTTAGTCCTAAACCAGTGGTTAATAAGTCGACGGAAACTAAAATACTTTTTCATTGTTTGTTATTAAAAATTGTTTATACATTCGTCGCTAAATTGAATTCAGTCTTATTTTAATTTACAATTGAATTAAGTTTTATCCGTTAGTGTACTATAAATATATACAAATTAATGATTGTTTTCGATCTAAAAATAGCAAAACTTTTGAGTCAATCAAATAATACAATTGTGGACAACATATCAATAATAAAATTCAATTCATTTCTTCATTTCATTTAAATAATTATTTGTTTGAAAGGCTTTGTTTAATGTGACTCGAAGTACATAAACGAACATAAAATGATTAAATCATAAATATTTACACTTCATATGCCTTCAGGAACTAACAGTATTTGCAGTAATTTCACGATTCAATGGTTCAGTCGCTCGCACACGGACTCGACAGGTCTGAGGACAGGTTACTCGTCCCCTGATGTAGGTCTGGTTCTGGAGGACAATCGGTTAGAATAGGTTCTACACGTTTGCCCGATCGGGTCACCTGAGTCACCTTACCTAAGTAAGACAGTGGCGTACACGGACCCGTCGGCGGCCCGTGAAGGGACGACATCGAAGTGTCTGTTCCTAAGTCGGTGTAGCCGTGCATCTGAACCAAAGAGACAAATATTAATTAATTGATTCTTCAGACCAATAGATAGCTATTCATTCAACAGAGTTGTGTTTATTTCATTTCACAATGGGCTAAATGTTGTTAAGTCAGGGTTTATTTATCAATTCAAAGAATTTTCTATTCGGGTTTTAACCTTTGAGTTGGGGTAGAATTGGATTCAAATAGGACTCCCGCTGTACTTTAATTCTATTATCTGTCAATTTTCGCATTTCAATGAAACATTGCTCTCAAAAGAACATTGTTCTCATACTTCAGAGATTGCAGGGATGACCAGGTCCGTCATCACAGGGGGGTAGACCTCGATAGACCTCAGGGGGGTTTGTCTCACTCCGACGACAGGGGGGTTACCGGCAGGGGTGGCTAAACTTTCTCGGTCTAGGGGGGGTTTAGGGGGTATTTTGGAAAAAATTTGATAAAATTTCTGTTAAATCCGGTTTAAACACTTAATTAGCTAAGTACCTAAATTAGAACCTAATTTAATCGAATTAAGCAGTTTTTGTGATTTTTTTGGCTAAATTTTGCTCAAATTCGGTCTAAAATATGGCTATTTTCAGGTTTTATATCGTTTTTAAGTGGGTTTCAGTCAATGTTAGACATTTAGACGGTTGCCGACAAAAAGTGAGAAAAATTTGTTAACAAATAGCGGCCGGTCTTAGGGTCTCTGGATCCGCTTCTAGGGGATTTTGCCAAATTTTCGGGTCTAGGGGGGATTTTAGAATACCCCCTATTAGCCACCACTAGTTACCGGGCTGTCCCCACTTGGCCATCGTTAAGAGATTGGCTAAAATTCTTGTCGATCTCAATGTATGGACAATGTGTTCAAACGATGTGTTCACACAATAAATGGATCTCTTCTTCGACTATATTCAGTCATATCTAAAATCATATGATATATGAATATATTAATTGAAAGTTCAAACATAGCTTTGTTTGCCTTTCTTTCATGAACTGAGATCTTCGGCAAAATTTTAATTAAATGATTGCTTTTTCAGTGAAATGAATCTGTTGTGAGAGTGGATGGGATTGGTTTGGATAGGTTTGGGTGAATCGGCGATACTTTTTTAGTTGAGCCAAAGTTACATCAAAAGCAATCTTAATATTATTTCGCTCGAAGGGATCTCTCCTTTGTTTGTATACTATAATAGGGTTTGCGATGGTTTAGGTCAACAATCAATGATAGCTAACAATTGACGTTATGTCACAAAAAAAGTAAATCACTGCCGAAGTTGGGATAATCTCTCCCGAGACTAGCCATCGGCTGTTGGTTTAGCCAAACATAATGTTTGTGCACAGACTCTGACACACAATATCGCAATCGAGTCCACAATCATCTCATTTGTGGACTTTCAGTCAGGATTTGGACCCAAACTCTGTTTATTTTAGAAAATAAACTCAAAACTTCTCTATAAAACTGATCTCTTCTTATATCAAATCATATAACACACGAATCGCGATCTACTTTTGGCCGCGGATTCGGCTTTTGTATCGATTCTCTCTTCTTATGCTTATCTAAAGCCCTAAAATAATTCGATTCCAAAATTGTATTTGTATTGCAATCAAATATTTTGGACACATTTTGGACGAGATTAGCAAAGATTGTGGTGAAGGTCAGTGTTTATGCCATTCCATGGGTTCCTCAATACCTCTTGGGTTCGGTTCTTCACATCAAATATGATATTTTGCGGCAAAGTATGAGTTATTGTCGAATGAAAGGAAACAATACTCTACTAAGAAATATAGCGGTAATGATAGACGACTTGAAAGGATGTCGGAGTCATACCTGAGTCTAAGGAATGCCTCGTTTATGAGCAATAAAATGCAATTTAAAACCAATAGAAAGGGTTGAGTAAACAATAACGGGACACAACTCTGTCAGAGCTATCAGTTTATGGCATCGATTTATAATAGCAATCAAGTGATGGCCTTTTCGACCATCACTTGTCGTTTGGCTCGTGTGCTGCCTGTCCTCCCTGTCCTCCCTGTGCTTACCTGACTAACCAGTTGTTGGAAATGAGGCGCATTTGGATCGATGTCGGGTTGGAGTGCATAATCAGCCAATGCCTTCCATGGTGGTTGGTATGTTTGTACTTCTAATGGATTCACTTGAACTGGACTTTCATGACGGACAGGACTCGTTGCTATCAGAGGAACGCCTCTCATCGATGTTAGGCTCAGTTGTCTTCCGTCCTGAGTGTCCGAAAATATTTAATATTTAGTTATTTTTTGTCAAATCTCGAGGAAAGGAATATAAGGAAAGTCTGCGATCAGTACTCCAATAGTGTGTTAGCAGTATTAGAGTGGAAAGGCTTAAGAGGTATGGCCTTCAGTGAACTGGTTATCTCACTTATGGATCGGTGCATGCATTACAATAAAAATGCAATTTCTCTGTATCTCAGAATCTCAATAATTGGCAGCTCTAGGAAAGAGTGAATCCAAAGTCAGAGTCATTATAAGGCGTGATCTGCGCTCCGGCCCTACCGGGGAATAATCGGTTGTGTAATCAGAGTCAGTGTATGCGACCATTGAGTACTGGAAACAAAACAAAAATATAAGAAATCAAATACAATATATTGACATTTGGTCGCTGTACTATTGCACTATTGCACTGGTAGCACTATGGTACAATGGTAGATATGCTATAATTTATTGCAAACATATAAACCAAAAAGCGGTAAAAAATTCTCATCGAAATTGTCGACACAAACAGAACCCATTGTGAGCTCTGGCATAGCAAACAAACTAATGATCATTATTCACATTATTCTGTGATTTGTTGGATTGCAAAACGAAGATCAGAGCTCTGGTGCCGAAGCACAGGTAGAATCGTTGTCTTGCGTGACATTGCGGGCCACACGTGAACGGCACGCGTTACGCGCAACCACACAGACAGCCAGTCATATATTATCAGTCAGTGTCCTCTTTGTGACTGCGGAGGGAATACATAAGCCATGTCTGTCTGTGTATACGTTCGACACGCAAACCATAATATAATAATAATATAGAGAACTAGAGATATAACAGGCCTTCAGAAGCATAGACTCCAGAAGTAAGCAATCTTTTAGTGAACGGAATAAAAGCATTTAATGAACTGACGAACAAAAATATATATAATGGACAAGTTTTGTGACATTGACAATACACAAAAGCCCATAATTCCCAAGTTTCGTATACCGACACGTGTAATCTAAGCCTCACTCCCGCGCTCAGACACGCGCCAAAGTAGGGCCCAACAGAAGCTAAGGCAGTCCGGGTGTCCCCTTTGCTCATATTGGAGACTCAAACAGATCCATACCATCGATGTATGGTATGGTCTGGTAGTTCATATGGATCATGAGAATGTATATGCATATGAAAGTGGCTCAAACATAGATCCGTTCAATTGTTTTGTTTTGTTGTGCAATACATATAAAGCACTTATGATTTGAGTTGATTTCTCTGCATGTGATGCCAATTCTCACAGACAGACCTACTCTGAACCTACTCTGATCATACTCTCAGCACAACAGGACAGACATCACCGATAATGGGATCAATCGGGCGGTCCATCATTACTATTATTAGTGCAATACATCTCGAGTTCGTTCAATGGTTGAGTACATGCTCTGTAAATGTTGGCCATTGCTTGAACTTGAAGTCGAGACCCGAGACCTGTCACTCGAATATAACTCTTGAGTGAATCGTACGCTTAAAAGGCAATTATCGGACACCAACTGATCTGAACATTGAATGCATTTAAGTGTTTGATTTGATTATAAATTATTCCGAAATCCTATTTCTGATACGTTTTGACATTTTTCAGTCCCTATTCTTTTCGCAGTGAAAAAAGCAATAATTAAATTATCAGTTGAAAGATGTATTCTAATGTCAGTCCGAGTTCTGTTCCGCGGATTCAATAACAAGCGTTACGCTTCGCTTCGCCTACTCTTCGCTCTGCCATTAGTTCTGCTCCGACTTTCGGCTCTCTCTCCCTCTCTCTCTCTCTCCTTCTCTCTCACTCTTTCCATGCGCTCCGCATGAGTCACATCCAAGAGATGCTAATTTGAGTATTTCTGCTAAATTTAAAATATTTTTCGAGACTCAAAGCGTTGAGAAGTCGTAAATAATATCTAAAGTAATGCTTTCAGTCGTTAGGCTTTGCTTTGGCTCTAATGCCGAACGTATTGAGAATGAAATGAAAGCCAAATAAGAAAAGACTGTTCAATAAGATATAGGTCTGGACTTAGAATTTATACGATTATTATATTTAAAATCCATAGTTATAAACATGGATTAGTAAAATAATAACAAACTATTTATTATAAAATTAGTGTCACTAACAAACCGTGTTTATCAGCATTTGATAGCTCGAGGCTCGAGTCAAGACAAGTGGCGTTTGGCTCAGTTCGGAGACACTGAACACACCATACGAATCGACATTTCTCTAATTGCTTTATTAACCAGTTTAAAAAGCCATAAAAATTGTTGTCATATCCCATAATAAATAAACGACTCTCAAAACCAAAATTCAAATATTGCTTTTGAGTTGAGATGAATGCAAGCGAACAAATATGACAGCGAAACAAAGATCGTGATCATTGCAAAAATGGTGATTTGCTTGTGAATTGTTGTCGAATTGCAGCAAAATATTAGAAATAATACATTTAATGTCAATAATGAAAGGGAATTCATTCAAACAGTTATTTAAACGAGAGATACATAGCTTTGATTTATTTGTTTGGCCACTGAGTGCCGGCCGACGTATCCCTAACACGAGAACGGCATAACTCTGACAAATGGTTTGCCATTGTTTTGTTGACTCACTTTATTCTTGTGATCATTGCAGAGACCGTCAGAACAAATATAAAAAACGAAGGATAGACTCGAAGTCGGAGTCAATAGATCTCCAAATGAATTGCCGTCTGATTCTTGTGAATGATATAACTCTCGAGAGACCTGTTTGATGAAAATCAGTGGCAATGGCTTCGGTTGAGACCCACAACTTCTCTCAAGATAAAGATCTCTTTGTTATATCGAAGGCCCACTCAAACGTTCAATCAATTATGGCTAGCATTAGATCGGGTCGTCCGCAGCCCCGCACAGACCATACGGACACAACTGACACAACATCTGCCTCACTGTCACTGATCACCGATCGAACAGCTCTTTGGCTCTACAAATGAGTTCTCAACTAATTTCTAAATTAGAGTTTCAGTCAACGACTCAAAGCGATAATTAAAACGAGAACACAATTAAACACTATTATTATGTATTCAAAGCATTTGATTGTTAATAAGTCGGACCCAGAGTTGACTGAATTGACGCTTTCAAACGCCAATTCAGTCTCTTTTAGTCTTTTATTTGATTGTCTGCAAAGCCTTCGCTATGTTAGCGAAACATAGTTTGAGCCATAGTTTTGAGTATGATTTGAAATATGCGAATCGACAGCACCCGCGAGACATATTAGGTTCTCGTTAGTCATCATTACGTATTAATATTTGAAAAGTAGTCAACGAAATGAATGGAATCGCTAAAGAGGTTGCAATCGATGCCAACGGAGGACCGACGAGTCACGAGTGAAGGTGGAGAGGGATTCGGACTCTTATGTAAGTTGAATATAAGAGCATTTGGATGATGGTTGGGATGGAATAGTAGATGGAGTAGTGGATGGAGTAGTGGATGGAGTAGTGGATGGAGTAGTAACGAGATAAAGGTGATGCTATTGTGAGTGCAAAACAACTATTTTGATGTATTTGCTGGGAGGAGAGCCACTCCAACACAACTGTACAACACTAGTATAGCACTAGACGTGTCCGTCGGGACCACTGAATGCAGGCATGGCTCGAGTCATGGCTCGAGTCTCCCTTTAATCTCGTAAAGGACTGGTAATATTGCCTTAGTCTCGGTTCCCTATATCTCATAATTAATCTCGTTATAAGGCATAAACGAATTTATTTGTGCAATACTTGTGTCCAATGTTTTGCACAATATTTCGAATCTATATATAAGTATATATAAGAGTATATATACGGCAATGACTGTAATGTTGAACGCATTTATAGCTTTGTGTTCGTATTGAAAGGCATGCCATTAGAAGAGAGGGAACGAAATGCTATACTCAATAGATAGTGAGCTAAGGCATACAGACATACGGTTGACCAGTTCGGCCCAAAAGACAGACTAAAAGAACTTGCTTTTAGTTTTTCTACGCACTCACTACTCAACAAAAGCCCAGTTTTTGTGTGTCTATACGTTTGGCACAACTATTGCCAGTATTAGTAAAAAGATTGTGTAAAGCGATTCTAAAAAACATTCGCTAATGTGTAGCCCTTTATGAGACAAACTATGAAAAAGTGCTTTTAAGGCATAGACTCATAGATTCTATGACTGCTATTATCAGTATTATTATTAAGGCATTCATATATGGATTGCTTATTGAAAACGGCGTTCTCTCACATCATAGAGTCTCAGATCAAATATTGCCGGACTTGTTAGCACTTTTAGCCTCAACTAACCATTAAATCCAATGTTATTTAACACGAAATTTGTTCCTAAAAAGTGCATGAGTTGAACGATCAAAGCCATCACTAGGTATGCCATCAAAACGGGATGGAATAGGGAGTGAAACGATTCTTTACCATCATATGGCTATTCAATGGCCATTCAATGCGTTAATGCATTTTCTTAGAGGAGACGTACAAAAGATTTTAAGGCAAAAAATTTTAATGCATTTAATGTGAATTTAGACAAACAATTGCGAGCCAGCGATGCATTAGAGGCTCGATTGGCCTCTACTCTGGTCTAAACTCTGGCTACTGTTCATCGTCACCATCAGAGGTGTAACGTTAGATCACAGGCCATCACTGCCCGACACTGTCTGCGCCGGCACTCAGAGTCTGTGCAATCTCTAGTCGTCAGCCTTTTAATTATGGCCGCGGAAACAGAATCGCGAGTTTGTGTTAACTCAGTCTCTTATGGCTGATCAGCAAATACTTATCCATTGCTAACAAATAACTAACAAACAAAAGATAAATTACTTCAAACGTTGCGCAAGAGTTTCAAAACACAACTCAAAACACTTAATATTAATGAATATCTTCTTATGAATCAGAATATTGACTCTAAATATACAATTAATTGTCTCGACTCGAGTGTCGGTAATACTTATACAGAGCGCCAATTGACTCAACCGACTGGTGACTCAACCATTCGGTAAACTCGTCTTCGATTTAATGCCAAATCATATCAACCATTGATTGGATTCTAAATTGGCTTTAATTCAAAGCTTGTAATTACAATTAAAAGTCGGCGAAACGGTTATAATTAATTAATTATTTGCAAAGTAAGGGTCGACTCATTTGCCTGAGCGCTGAACTCGCGATTCAGTGCTGGGCTTTTGAGGCACGCATTGCGGACGTGATTCCTATTATCAATAAATGGTTTTTCTTTGGCTTTTAAACTTTTGTATTAATCATAACTATTGGTCGTGAAATGCTAGCATGGTATATGGTATATGGTTTGGTATATGGTATGGTATATACACTATAACTAAAATAATGTTCGAAAGGGACAGACCTTCTCCTGTTGTTGCATTTGCTTCATTAGAATACTTCGTTTCTTGTCTTTGCATCTCTTGTTTTGGAACCTTTGAGACATTGAGAGTGTTAGTGATAGAGACAGAGCAGAGACGAGTCGTTGATTACCAAACTCTGATAACTCTGGGCGACAGTCCTGTCATCTCAACTAATTGTTCTTTCATCAGAGCGTCTGGACGTGGGTTAGCGTTATAGCAGGTCCTAAGAGTATGCAATTGTTTTTCGTTTAACACTGTCCTCACTCGAGTCGGCTTATGTTCGGCACTCTGTTTATGTACACTCGACCGACCGGACTCTCGATGTCGACCCAATGGCATCGGTTCGGCCGTCGCTTCGGTGGAAAGAAGAGAGTTATTGAATGATTGAATCAAAGTTTTAATCAATAATATCTTCAAAACGACTGCATTAAGGGTTCCCTATATTTATGTTAGGAGTGAACCAAACACTAACTTAAGGCTAACGTAACTCAAGACTGAATAAACGTCTGCTTTAATTAACCAGACATTCAAACATTGGCTCAGATTTCGCGTCTCGCGTGTGAACAAATCAGGTGTTCAAACATGGATGAGAGGTAGGGAAAGGGAGATCGAAGGAGAGGGAGGGATACACACAACCAGAGACACTACGAGACAGAACCAGAGAGACCGCGATATTCCTCAAAGTCTCACTCATTTTGCAAAAATCTTTATTTACTTTTTTAACGAAAAGCGTTGAATAGACTAAAGTCGAGGCACTCTTTAAATAAATCGATGGTAAAAGTGTTTATTTGATTCATCACTTTTTTATTTGTTGTTTTTCATATGAATATTAACACTTAATTCACACGAATGTGAAGAATATATAATCACTAATAAGACAATGAATTAAAGAGGGAATCAATTTCTATCGATTGGCTATTATCGGTCTCTACAGTGGGTTCAATAGTGAAGTTAGATCTTTGATTACCTGTCATTTGGAGATGTGCTCCAGAATTCGGTGAAATACTATTTCCATTGATATCACTATTAGGTCCGTCACTTAGAGGCGGTAATCCGTTTGAACCGTTAAGGTCTTTGTCGATGTTAGAGATGGGTCCGCTCTTTTCGAGCACTTCATGGTCTGCCTGTTAAGTGAAATATGCGTTAATTACCGAAATCGATACCAATCTATGAGACCAATGAACAGACTTTGCAGAAGAGGCCGTCGTCTCTGAGGGCGAACTCGTCTCCGCGGGTCAGTTGTCGGGAACACGCGATACACCGAAAACAGTCGATGTGATAGATCTTATTGCGAGCCCTCATAACCAAATCACTTTTACTAAAACTTTTGTTGCAATTGGCACATTTTGCACCAAACAACCTAACAAACAATCATTAATTCAAATTATAATCTTCTCAATTTGGATCAATTGAACACATTCTGGAGATTTATGAGTCAAACCATCGGTGAAGTGAACCGTCAGACTAAATAAACACGACTCTAATCGATCGATTCGAGCGAAGAATAATTTAAAACCAATTAAATTTAGATTTTATTACTTTCTTTATTTACGTTATCTTTTTATTGATATTTTCAGCGTATTTATGGTTTTTTAATTAGCTATTAAAGGATTATTCGGTTTAATATTTTATTCGGGTTTAAGATCGTCGCCAAACAATTGATTTTAGACGCGATTGCGATTCGATAATTGGATCTCAAGGCCGACTCATTCTGATCGAGATTGTACTCAAATTTGAAAACTAATTGGGAAAATGAAAAATGGTTTGCAAACTAATTGATTGAGTTTTAGTAAATTGAAGTCAAATAACAAATAGCACTTCAAAGGGCTCTCACTTCAAGATTTATCGCTCTCTTATAAGAAGAAACACTTATGAGAAACGGATATTTACGGCAAAACGCCATTCGAGATGTGCTCGAAGTCGGGCCAAGACTTCCATATTATTTAGTATACAATTTTCAAT
>JAQGAJ010000566.1:0-14109 GCA_034689365.1 Liebstadia similis
ATCGAATACTTTTCAAGATATTCGACATTGAATTTCGATATTTACTATTGATAGCTCACCAAAAAACAGACCCAAAAGACTGTAAATTCATATAAAAGGGGTTACATTTTGTTGGCTCTGATTCTGTCGGTTATTATTAAGCTATCAATAAAAATAATAAACACAAAACAGAGAAAACAACATTCAATATATTAATAGATGTCTCTCTTTGTATTTTTTCTTGTATGGCATAGAAGGCCTTTGTATTATACATTGTATTATACATCGATGCACATTCCTAGCTATTATGCACATTGTCTTATTAAAAAGCAATTCATCGATTTTTTGAGCCCAAAACTAAAATATAAATATTTTATTGGTTTTTTCCTAATATACCGTATTATCACTCAAGCAGTGGACTTATATTAACTAGACTTATTGCCATGATCAATAATGTATGCTTAGCTCGCGGCTTGAATTTGAATGAAAAGCAAACACAAACAATCATTTTATTGGATCAATATTTCAAAATTTTCATTATTTTAATGCCTCGAAAACATAGAAAACTTTGTGATATTTTGTGAGAAATATGGTATAATTTCTAATCGGATTTCGTTATAGTTTTAATAGATTTTTGTTTTATAAGTATTTGTTTTTATCTCGAGATTAAAGCGGAGAACAGAAAGAGATCTATATTTTAATTCTATTTTTATCTTCCGTTTTATGTACACATAGAGTGTATATTGGGATTCATGGGATGGTTGAAGACTCTGGAGTTGATAAGTGTCTGAATCGAAGTTGATTTCCCATTGTGACTGTTCTTCTGTCCGAAGTGATCACTCCCTTAGCCATCACTGAATAATCTTATCTCTTATTTCACTTTTGACTGCAATCTCTTCTTCACTAATGGCCTAACATTTAAAGACATTAAAGACATTCAATTGTTTTCTCAGTTTTCTCATTGTTTTAATCCTTTCTTTTATATAGTGAATGCCTGTTTACCCGATGATGATCCCGGCCATACATACCCTCTGTTGAAATTTATCCTTTTTGCTAGTTTTCAATTCACAAATGGATTGATTAAAGTTTTATTCATCATAAGGTAGTTTATTTTGTTTTGTTTTACCTTTTTTTAGTGTCTAATAAAATCACCAAGATAGATCTAATATCAACCCATATATGTTTACTTATATAAGGGTCACTTTCTATTTATAAAATGTATTAGTGGGCGAATAATTCTTATCCCACTGTTTTTAATCCATGTTTTCCACTGTGGTTTAGGTCGCGGACAATCCGGTCCAATAAGAGCCGGTCCTCAGAGGCCAGCGAACACTCATCTGAACCTAAGTCAAAGTGGAGGCCCAACTCTGATACAAGTGGGCCCACCTGTGCAACAGATGCGGGCCCACCAGCCTCAGAGCCACCCGCACGCCCCTCAACCCCATCCACACCAACATCAACAACAACATCAACAACAGGCCCGACAATTCAATCAACAACAGCAACCACAACCACAATCACAGGCCAATCAACAACACGCCCCACAGTCACGCCCAGTGGGGCCACAGCACCGGCAACCGGTTTTCCAGTCGCGTCCGTCGGCTCCACATGCGGAACGACAACAACCGGGAAGGCCGGCCAGTACTACACCATTAGACCGGTTTCTATACCAGCCCTCGTCGACACTCTTCGACGACGACCCGGGAATCATGTCCGAGATCGAGACTTCCGCCACTGGTTTCCGACGTGGAGGCAAAGTGCGATCTTCCCTTCCCATTGTGCGCACGCCATCTAAGACTCAGGACCGCTCACTGGGTCTGGTCTTCCTTCAGTTCAGATCTGAGACAAAGCGGGCTCTTCTGCCAAACGAAATCACTTCAAACGATACCGTGAAGGCTCTATTTGTGAGGTATACTGGGATTTGTCATTAATAAAAGTGCAAATTCTTTGCTTTACATTGTTTATAGTGTAGTATAGAATCCCTTTTAAATTAGTTGTAGTTTTATTTTCTTTATTTATCAAATACTTCTTCAAAAGTAGTGAATCGATGAAAATATTTAATTAAATATTGAAGACGTGTTGACATTACTAATTGCATTTGAAGATCCCCTTTAGTCAGAATCCGAGTTCATTTATATTTCATTTCATGGGATTAAATCCAATTCAAAGTAAAACCAATTATTTTTTTTCCTTTTTTGTTCCGTAAAATCCAATTCCGAAGACTTAATAAACTAATTAAACATAACTTTCAGATCATTTCCGCGTCAGCTGTCGATGGAGTACTTGGACTGTCCATCGATACGGATCTACATTCACGACGCCTCCAAAAACATGTTCTACGAGTTAGAAGACCTGAGAGATGTTAGGGACAGATGTGTGCTCAGGATATACGAACACGGGGCCAATGGGCCACAACCCGTAGGCGGTCAGAACCTACCCATCCCATGGTCGGAGAACGAACAGTTCGGCTACTTTTCCGAACCGGAGTTCGAGTCAGAATACCAGTCACAGCACATCCATAGGTCCAAACGTGGTGTTCCGGTTGAGTTACCTCTACCAACCACTGGTGGTCAGTCCCAATACTACGGCACAATCATATTGCCGGCTCAATACCGATCGCAGACCATGACTAACCGGCAGTTCGCCGGCGGAGCGCAACCTCCCCCTCAACCGCCTGAACGTAAACCATATCCAGGTTAGTAAAGAGGGATTCATTAGACTCTAATGATAGGGAGGACCGCATGCGTTCATTTAGAGTTGACTTATCGCTCATCAAAATTAATTAAACGTTTATTTTAGTCCATGTCTTAACTTAAGTCTAATTAACTGCTTTCCCCATTCAGGCTATTCTCAGACCCTTCCCCGAAACGCTCACATTATGTCTCTTTACGGCAATCTTAACGGCAATACTAACAACACTAACCAAAACCAGAGCCCGAACCCGACGCCCACTTCTATGTCTGGACAGACCCAGCGTTCGGTGTCTCCCGACTTGATATCCAAACAGCGGCCAAAAGACCCGATCGGTTACTAACCATTGACTTATTTTTCCTTCTAATGATAAAATTTTTGAAATGACAGGTCAAATGATATCATCGGCGCCGCCGCCCAAACCTCAGCGTTCATTTGCTGTGAGGACAGCATTACCTCCGCCTCGAAGCGTCACTTCTCCATCAGTGGTCGGCCCGCAGTACCATCAGAACCGACCCCTACCAGACCGACCATATTCTGTCGCCGGTCAGTACCCATCACCAGATAGAGGTCGCGCTTACGCCCAAGACTTCTCCGGTTACTTGTCTTCACCGGAACGGCGTCTGCCGCAGGAGAACCAATCACAGATGAGGGCCTCGTTCTCGGGCTATCCCTCGACTGTGCCGTTCGATGATCCGTACGGTATATATGGTATGCGATCGGGTTCTGTGACGCCTGTGATCGACGATGAGACTCGAGTTCGGATGCAAGTGATGGAGCGTCAGATCGTTTCCCTGACCAATGTTGTCAGTAAAGCCCTGAACACTCCAAACCAGAACCAAAAATCTGGTAAATCTAATGTCAATACCCATCACTCAAACCTATCTCTACTCCAAACACGTATTCAATAATAACCAGACTTATTGGCAAAAGACATAAAAAACTAGGGCTTAAGACCTGAGACTGTGATCGGGTTCTCATAACCCAATTGAATGCCTTTCCGATCGCATGGCTTTCATCTTAATTATCTTGTTTTCGCTTCAGTAGTCTATAGTCTATTCTCTTGTGTTGTTTCAGATGATGAATCAGATGTAGACTCTGATCAAATTGAAACTTTCAATCAGTTAACCAGTGCTCAGACACAAAGACAACTGTTCAAAGGTAGCCATTGATCAATAGTTTGTCTGATCTAACCTCGGATTGTGTGCCGAACTGTCCTTAGAGGAGAAATCGGTTTCATTTAGCGATGA
The DNA here is from genome assembly GCA_034689365.1 of Liebstadia similis. Lineage (NCBI taxonomy): Eukaryota > Metazoa > Arthropoda > Arachnida > Sarcoptiformes > Liebstadiidae > Liebstadia > Liebstadia similis. Next base: position 3,921 of record JAQGAJ010000566.1, read on the forward strand.
GACCCCATCAGAGTTGGACCGACTGATGCATTCCCCACAGCGCGCAGGTTGTCATCGCTTTTCTCATTCAGTCCGTCCTCTTAGTCTTCCCAATCCCTTGCCCTGAATGCCGTCTGTCTGAGTCCAGAGCTACTACTTCTATGTTGTCCTCGCACTCCGAACCCCGAAATGCTTATCGAACAAAGTTTTATCTCTTTTTCTTTTCTTTGAAACGGTTCCGACTTTTTAGCCGAAAGACCCGTTAAGCCAGCGATTAAAACACGTTCAACACTATCAGGTTATTATCTGACATTTTCCAACTCTGCCCCACCCTTTCCCCTCTCCTGATTATATCCCATCAAAACTAATTCACAATTAATTACCAAAAGACACATCAAATAACCGATAATTATCACGATTAGACCACTTTGAATACAAATTAGCCCATTTCTCCTTTTGCAGACAAGTCAGGAAAGCCGGCACCGCCTCCCAAACCAGCGGCACTGGTCGGCTATAGGGGTGATCTCCCACTATCCCTGTCCAACGACTTGGTGTCTCAGTTGAAGCAAATCCGAAAGAAGACCAAAGACTTGAGAGGAGAGGTCCGGTCACTGAGGAGACTGGCCTTACAGCAGACCAGCACAGCAAAGGAAACCCTGAGGGACACGTGCAACAAGATTAAGGTCACTCTGGCCTTCCTCACCGGTTCGCCTGAGTGCCAGTTCAGGTTAGACCGGATGCGGCTCTCATACGAGAAGGACTCGTACGGTGTGGACGCGACCCGACTCGATAAGGACCTGCACGAGCTCGAGTCGCAGGTCGAGGAGCTCAGGTCCAATGTGATAAACAGGAGGTGTCGGGTCAACATGTCTCAGGTCGAGTCTATGGCTTTAGTCCTGTCCCGCGCTTCCAAAACTGTCGCCGATCTGAAGAACAGGTATCCACCGCTTTCATCGTCGCTGAAGACTGTGATGAGTCAGGAAATGGAGTGTTGTGTCAGAGAAGAGAAGTATGTCTTAGAATGTTTGAGTCCCGACTCAGTCCTCTCTTGTGTCAGGTTTCTGAAGGAAGAGCCCGAGAAGTTGGAAATGGCGCTCAAAAGATGTAAGAAACTGACCGGAACTCTGGTCACACTCAAGAGGTTTGTCGATAATGTGTTAGATTATCAAGTTTGAAGAATTACCACTTGATATCGATTCACAGATTAGCCTCAGTCCAGGAACAGCGGTCGACCACAAACCCTAACAGCTCTTCGCCGTCATCACAGCTTCAGTCGGTGTCCACAGACCTGACCGACGCCTCCAGAGTATGATAATTAACTAACTTGTGATCCATCCCTGACTCTGTCCGCCCCTCCCAAACACCCCCGAAATCTAGCGAAAAACGAGACAATCGTTTGATTTATTGGTCTAACAATTGATTTGAGTTTTAACGCTAAATAACCGAAACATTTGATCCCAAGTATCGACCAAACGAAGACATTTGTCTTATACTTAACTCTCAAATGACATAACAGTAAATGTATTTCCGAATTAACACCAATTCTGACCAAACATTAGACAAAAAAGAATTTGAATCTAATTAATGATTCTGTGATTGAAATTCAGGAAAAACGTATGCAATCGTGGCGTCGGAGCTCTAACTTTCGAGATAATGTTAATAATCACAAAATCGAGTAAAACTATATTCAATTATATAGATTTTGATCTTTTTATTTATTCACATCTTGTTATTTGTTAAACCCAGAGATGACACAAATCGGGGGTATTTTTCTAGTGATAACAATTCCTTTGTATACTCTATTATTTACATTTATTTACAATTTTAGAAGTAATTTAGACATTTTTTAGGTCCAGGGAAGGGCAATGAAATACCTCTTGTTTGGTCATCTCTGTTATATTCCGATCCAATTGTTTTTCATTGGAATTTTGTTATTCAATATAATATACAGTCGAATAAAATTGAAAATTAGCTAGTCAATATTGATTATAAAGTTTAAACAGCTTGCTCAATTCCGCTGTATATTATAACATTCTAAATTCCCGACAATTCATTAATTTGAAGCTTGCTAAAGACAATTCCCCATTGAAAATAACCCATGATACATAAACCAATCGGCAATTGACATTCAATAACTGTGTGTAAAATCTCCCCGATATCCCACTATACAGACTGCATGATTGCATAGTTATTACCCAGAGCTACCCAGAGCTAGATCCTTAATAAAGTAGCATGCTACTATTTGCTTTCTTTGATTCTTTCTGCTAATTCTGTTCCATAAACTGCAAGATAATTGATTGACTGTTACTAAACCCAGCGCTAAGTTTCACGAATGCAATGTTAATTAAATTCTCTCAATGTTTGTGTGATTTTATGTGAAACATGTGTCCAAACAAATGACCAAATGATTGAGTTTAATATGCAGTCTGTGGCGGGGATTCGCGTCGATGCCGGCAATGCCAGAACACAATGAAAATCAGGTCCGTTTAGTCTGACTATCAATACTATCGATTAATTGATAATTTGAACCAAAATCTAATGATTAACTCATTCATCAAATCATAACTCAATCATTTTCACCCGAATCAAACTCATCAAAACAATTATCACCAATTGATAACTATGAGAGCTATACATGTCTTACACATTGACCGCCCCGTAGTCAGTAGTTAGTCCCGACCCCGAAGACAAGGAAGTGACCAGAATTGGCCCCAAATGACCCTAAATGACCTTGTTAACATTATCATTATCACCAACCTCTCTCTCTCTCTCTCTCTAAGCCAATATCGATGATTCTGGTCATTTCTCAAAGAGATTGATCCTATTTGTGAAACCCTGGATGACTAACACTCTGATCCATTGACCTCTAGCTGATCGACAATGAGCTCGAGCCCCATACCATCATTCAGGTCACTCCGGCCACTCCTTCGGCCATTGATTCGGCCAAAAGCAATGTTTTGGACTCACTTTTGGACGAATTGCAGACATTCTCGAAGCCGTCGACACAGACGTCGGTCAACAGTAGTTCAATGAGTGGTCAGTCGGCGACCGCCAGAAAACTTCTCCAATCGATCAGTTCTATCGACTCTTCGGTGACCAAAAAAGGTGATTGGATTATATGATTGGTATTGAGTGAAGAGTTGTTTCAGTATTTGTTAGATCTTTTGTATTATTTTGTTATTTAAAAATGCACTTATTTATCGATTGATTTCGAATAACATTTCATTTCATTTTACATAACTTTTCAAATTATGTTCAATTATTTTCGATTAATTTTAATTTTATTTTCTTTCATTAATTATCACTTATTTTGTTAACGCTTTTAGTTATTATTTATACATATTTTTCAATTTAACGAATCATATGATTGACTAAAAATCAAATTAAATAAAACTGTAATCAAATTAATAACAAACTAATCACTTAATGGCAACTAATATAGCATTTGAGCCCACGATAGACCCCAATAGCGCCCTCAATAGTGTCCATCGTTAGAGACCTGTTCCCCAGATTTGAACCGATTTAATTGGGCCGACATTCCCGCCAACCAATAGGTCCTCACACGTCGACAATACCCGATCCGCCGCCGCGTTCGTCATCTCGTATTAATCCTAAAGTTTTGACATCATTTGCAGTCCGGCCGCCGACCTATTCCTCGATCAGAGCCAACTCTGAGCCGCCGCCAAACACAATGAACAGACCGCGGTCTACACCTCCTGAAGGTATCACTGCTTCGGATGTACTCAAACTCAACTCTCATTCTTCGACATCTGTTCTCAGGTATCACAGACTTGGCCGACGATATAATAGTCCCGCCCTCTTCGTCCACGTCTTCATTGTCATCGGTGGGCAGTCAGGGATCGGTTGTAGAGAAACGGTTCGCTCAGTCCAGACAAGAACTGCTGGAACAGCGACATCAGGAGCTGCTTAGGAAACAGAGACAACTCCAGGAACAGTACACTCGACTTCAGCAACTGAGCAGAGGTCAGATACCCAGAGGACTGCTTAACGACCTGAAGAAGACCGGCTCCGAGAGTAACATCGTTTCCAAGACTCAGTTCAATCTGACTCAAGTGCAGGGCATTCACGGCTCTCTCCGGGATTTGGCCAAACAGTCACTACAGTCGGCCAATACTAACGGCGTGTCCGACACTAACGCCAATCAGCAGAAGATCTTTGAAACGGATATACTTTGAATTAATTATATTATTATTTATTGTATTTAATTGTTTGATAACTTCATCGCTTCAGTGACGGTCACCTCTCTGGCCATCACTTATTGTAGAATCTCAAGTAATTAGTGATTCGGACCCAATCCTAGCGGTCATACCATACACTCTTTGGTACAAAACAAACCGATTATAAGTTGACCATAAGTTGACCGATCGATCACATGGTGTTATGTTAACTATCGATAGTTTATCTCCGATTCTGGTCATCACTTCCACTCATAAGTGAGTCTCAGATCTGATCTTTTGATCCAAATATTAATCCATTTATCTGTAAATCGACTGAAAATTATGGTTAAAACCGAATTACGATCGACAATAACCTGACTATTGATTGTTTAATTTGATATCGTTTTTAATATTTTATATATTTTTTGTTAATTTTATATTTTATTTATTATTTTATTTTAAAGTTGTTTTCCATTTCTGTTGTTATCTCGCAATCGATTATCAATAGTCTGCTGACAATCAATGGAATCAATAATAATAATTGATTTACAGAATCGTAACCATAATAAGTATCTGAGGATTGGAATCAATAGTTTCTTCAATTACTTTAGTTATTTTTAATCTATTAGTTATCCAAATAGTCATAAACGGAATTATTTAAGTTAAATACAATTTATTTATTATATATAATACAAGTCTTCGAAAGTAAAATTGAAATGAGATGTGATTTTCAATTCAAATAGACTTAAGACCAGAGATGGGCGAGCTCAGCCTGGTCAGGGGGGGGATACAGGGAGGGGATTTTGGGCTGATCCCCCCCCCTTGCCCATCTCTGCATTTTAAGACTCAGATTTTATTTGTTAATCAAATGAAAGACTTTTATACAACAAAATCACTCTTTTCTATAGAATTTTAATTGGATTTCAAACATAACTTTTGATTAAAACAAAAGAGCATTAATTCGTTTTCTATTTCTTAAAATTTGCTCAAAACTGAGGGCTCGGGTCTGGTATTTGGCCTATTCTTCGGATAGGGCTTTGACTGGAAAGGAGTTGAGGAAAGGATTGTCTGAGATATGTATCAAACAAATACTTAACCTGAGCTCAAACTGACAGACATTTTCTTAACAATTCATAAGCCATTGAATTTGTTTTTATATCAGAAAATCTAATTATGAAATAAGACTCCAAAGAGTTGTTTCACAAGAATTTGTGTTCTTTTATGTCGGGGATGGCTATTGTGGGCATATTATACCCCTTTTTCCCATTAGGGCTATAATCGGGTCATTTAAAACACTTCTCCTACAAAACAAAACCCCCTAATGTCGGGTCATCTCTGATATTCATCGCTCTTATGACAGACTTCTAGTCATTGAATATAATATTCTGATCATTAAGTCGTCGGGAAATTCACATTTGAGGCCACAATCGATGCGAACAATAATTAAGATAAAAGTAAAGCAAATTTTAATTGAATTGAGTAATAAAATTGAAAACAATTGTCATTTCAATTACAACTGTTGTCATAATTAAAAGTGAATTTTAGTCACAAAAAAAAACATTTGAATCAAATATTTGTAATTAAAAAGTAATCATTTGTTTCGTTATTGAATTGAATATTAAAACATTTTTTGGACTAATTATTGAAATAATAAAAAGCCATTTCTCATAACTTTAGCCTCGATTCAAATGCCAATTGTGTCTAAACATAGTTTAACCATTAGCTCAGCTACCATGATATACTCAACTAGCTGACATACACCTCCCCCATGGAACAAATTTTGCCATTCCATTGAATAAGCGTGGTTTGAATACTGGGACCTGTCGTCACCGACCTTGATCACCTTGATGGCAAATTATTCAAAAGAAAATCAAATTAGAATAAATACATTTTCCTAGACTTTCCTACACTTTATTCACACTGATCAGTGATGAAGGGCTGAATTTGAATTTCAAATCAAGATTGCAGTGATTATCATCCAAATCTAATTGTTCTGATAATTTCAATGTTTGTATATCATTGGTTGTAAACATGTTTACTTTATTTATCAATCGCTAGAACTGTTCACAAACGGCTGATCCCTTCCTCTGAGTTGCTTATCTCTAATCAGGGATTAACTGTTCCGACAATTGCTTTCAAATACCATTAAGAATGCAGTCATTAGGTGTCAAAACAAGTGGTCTGAAGGTTATCTCAAGTATAATCTCAAACTTTCACTCTTAAGTTTCACCTAGTAACATAGTAACTTAGTACCACAATGATCTGGTGATGAATAACATATCACATTTCAAAATAGTTCCATAAGGTTCTAAGTAATTGCAAGGAAACTTCCGTATTTTCCAAAATTAGCAAGGTTCTTGTGATAGTAAGGGTTTAGTCACGTCAACCAATTGGTCCACCATATGGTCAGTGGTAAAAACCATTTTGAAAAGCACCATGCTACTTTCCACTCAACTGTCAACTAATTTTCATTTGACTCAACTGTCGCTTTGAAAAGATAAAATGTATGGACAGAGATCTCAAACCCTGATCTTTCAATTGCTGTGAATTAATCCCAGGATAGTCTTTGGATAATCTACTTCTGTAATCCCCTTCAAAGTTACATCTTTTATGAGCCACAGCTGTTCAGTTGATCCGCAAAGACGTGAAGACAACGTTTTGAGGCAAAGAGTCTTCACTTCAGTGCCAGCGCTCAGACCTAATACTTGATTATCGGTCACTAAATCTGTTTTTAAATTGACTTTTAATTTGATTTTAATTTATTTAACAAAATGAGTCCAAACGGATCCCAAACCACAACTTTCCGACCGATGGGCCGACCGTTTGAGAGACCGATGGGCAGACCGTTTGAGAAACCGTCGGCTTTTGTGCCGATGGACCGGCTCTTTGAAATCGCCCGAAACTTAGCCAACCTCGAGCTCAGTCAAGACATGCTTGTAGACAGTTGTGTATCGCTGTTAGACACGGCGCCCGACAACATGGCCAGACGCTATGGATCGTTGGCCGGTCCGTCACCGCCACCCGTCAGCCAAACCGGTGACAAACAGGAGAAGAACTACTGCGAAGTGGTATCAGTGCCGACATCGACACACGTGGCACAGATCGTCGGCAAACAAGGTATGACCAGCTTCTGTGTGACCACTTACCCCGCTATTCTTCGGCCTCAGGTTCAAAGATCAAATTGCTTCGGGCAAAGTCCAAGACCTATATCCAGACACCGGTAAGCGGTGAAGAACCGGTTTTTATCATAACTGGCCGTCGGGAGGATGTCCTCAAAGTGAAACACGAAATACTGTCCGCTTCCGAACACTTCACTGCCATCAGCGAAGAGCGAAAACAGAAGTTCCGCCTCAACTCCAATGTCCCGGGTATTAGACAATTGACATCCCTTTCCATAACTTTCCCACAGTTTGTCATTTGATCTGAGAATTGAATTATTAATAACTTTTTTTGTGTTTATCTTTGAATTGCAATTGAATTTCAAAACTGATTAACAATTCATTTAATTCATTGATTTAAGACATGTTTTCCTCTAAGTTGTGATCTCTTGTGTTGACTAACGATATATTTTCCCCATTGATTGCCAAACACTTTGTGACTAATAACTAATACCATTATCTCGTTCTTCAGGAGGAATAACATTGAACCTAATAGTGCCGTCGTTTCTGATCGGTCTGATTGTTGGCCGAAATGGTCAGACTATCCGCAACTTTCAGCTCACGACACAAACATCGATCGAAACGCCCAAAACCAATGATTCCTCGTTCAAGATCTCGGGTCTGGAGCCTAATGTCCATCGGGTAAAGGACGAGATCATAGACCACATTAAGCTTAAGACTCAGAGGCAGTTCGTGACCACACTTCTGGCCAACAGTGACCTCCAGTTGTCTATCATATAGGCGTCAGTTTCGACCCGTTTTTAGCTTATTTTGAGCTTAAAATTAATTTTGAATACATTTTTGATTTGCATTTAACAGTCGTTATAATTATATTTTCAGATAATTAGTGATAAATATGTGATTTAAATGAATGCAATAATTTGTGCCAATATTTTAGAGCCAATAATCTATTGATCTGTTATTTGTTTAAATGATCTGACATTTACTGTGAATCATAATTTCCCGTTCGATATATCCCGTGATTACCATTTTATGGTTTCTAATCATTTTTCAATTTATTTCATCTGAATTTAGATTTCGATTCAATATTCGAGCGATTATTACATTTATTTAGTTATTGAAAAACAAAAACCTTTTGAATGTTTATTACTTTATATTATAATTGGATTTAAAACTTATTGACAATAATCTCAAATAATTTAAATTACTTTTAATGATTGGATTGTTTTTAAATTGCATTTTAATTGTCAATAAGTTCTCAAACAAAATGTTTTCTCGATTTATGACTTGATTTTGTTTTCGATTTAAATTACTTTTCTTTAAAAAAGATTTTTTTGTTTTCATTTTCTTATTCTTGACTTAAATTTATATTCAATTGATTTCAATAAAATTTTTGAATCGTTCTGAGAATAACTCGCGGCTTATCGTCGATCTTATGACTCCTGACATCAAACCTCCATCTGATTCATAGAAATATTAAGAAATGTTTTGTTTTTGTCATTTTGGAAGTACTCAGTGATGATTGGATCAACTAATGTGTGGATAAATCCACTGACAGTCACCTATTCCTCGACATTCATCAGCTGATGGTCTCAAATGATAAAACCAAACGACAATAAATTGAGTGAAAGTTGTTTTCAAAGAGTTCTGAGTATTGAATGAAATGTTTACTTGAATTTCACAATAATTTTAATTTAAATTCAAAACACGGGACAAAACACTAAAACTTGTTCATAGATTAGTAGTTCTGAGTCGTTGTCGGCGACCGGTATTCAAGAGATTATACTCCAAAAGAAATTATAAAACAATTATCGTTTGAAAGACTTTTTTAGCGATAATTTGCTATTATTTTCGAATCGATTTCTAATGTTTCAAAATTCACTGCCAAAAGACTATTAGTTTTTGTTTATTTTCACCTTCACCTTACTCTTTATTACATGTCTTGGCTAACAAATCCTTTATCTAACAGTCGTTCCCTCATTGCTTGACCTCCAGACACAAATTTTATGGCCTTTACCTATGAAGGGCTTTGGAGATGATCTTAATCAGGGATGTCTAGAATAGGGGGTATTTCAGAGGCCTCGGAAATAATAATAAAATTACAAAATTCTATAATTTATGCGAAAATATCACAATTGGTTTTCATTGAAACACTCCCTCTCATAAAAGTACAAATACCCCGCCAATACTTTCCATCCACACATCCCTTGGTCTCAATTTGTGACTATCTTCAGGTGAAAGTCATACAAAACGACAACAATTAGCCAAAAGTAATATAAACGACAACTTATTTCAAAATTTTTCGCATCACTGATATCGAGCTCAGTGGCGATCAGTCGACTGATGTTTTTACGTAACACTAATAGCGGGATAACTATCGCTATAATAAGTCCTAATGGAAAGCGGAAAGTGTTATGACTTTTTCCCAAATTGTTTCCCATTTTTATTCATGATTTTGTTGTTTAGGCAATTCTGAAGTGAATTCACTTCTTATTTAAAATGAATTCACACTTTACTGAAACAGTGTCTCAATAACCGAAATAATTATAAATTTTTTCTGATAAACATTTATCAAAAACTTCACACAAACTTATCATTTAATCAATTAATCAAAAATATTTCAAAAACAGTTATCGAAATAAACTAAAGGTTTGGTATAAATGAGGTAAATATCGATAAGAATTGTTGGTTAAGTGTTTCGGACAAAAATGGTTATCATTTGCAAGACTAAAGTCAAAGAGATGTCAATTATGAAAATGATTTCATTCACTATTTTTGTTATCAGTTATTGAAAACAATACATTATAAGAGGACAGGTATGAGGAAAGCCTATAATTAGATGCGTTTCTTTACTTGGCTTCAACTGATGCGTAATAGAGATGAGAGAGAGAGAGAGAGAGAGAGAGAGAGAGA
>JAQGAJ010000567.1:0-14101 GCA_034689365.1 Liebstadia similis
TAAAAATGCAGTAATACTTAAAACTATTTTAAAACTTAAAATTAATACATTTTGTATAAAATTTCTAATACTTTCACAAATACTGACAATTAGTGAGCAATTGGTTAAAGAGTTTTGTCGACGACTTTTGTAAGAAAAGACTTAGTGTTTTCATAGGCGACAAACAGAGCGCCGGTCGACGGGAATGTCCGCAATAGAGTCGGTGTCAGTCCTTTGTATAGACCTCTTATCCCTTCAGTTTTGACAATATTGACCAACACTTTAGTCATTTTATCCGAATTCGGGTCGATTTGAATTCTGGACTTCGCGACATCGAACGGGAATATCGAAGTCCAGAGACAGATACCACCGAACCCGCCGGCGATGATTGTCTTAACCAATCCTGTGTTCATTCAATAGAAACTTTAGTAATAATCACTTCAAATTAGGTCATTTACCGATATCTTCTTCTTGGTCTTTGCCTCTCAACATATTCTTTGCCAATTCGTATCCGCCAAAGAAGAAGAAATATCCGGGCATTTCTCGGGCCATTGTTGGGGTCAGTCCTCTGAACATTCCGACAAAACCCTCTTCTCTAAGGATTTGTTTTACCAGACCAACGGAACCGCTGATCACAAGAAGTTAGTGATTGATGTAAATAATGAGATCTTCCATACATTTTGTTTTGGACACCGGTTTCGCGCAAAGCCTGTAATTTGCATTTAATTAATTCGGTCGGACATAAAGTAAATGACGAGAAAAATGCGGCCAAAAAGCCTAAAATTAAATCAAATTTCAATTTATATATAATTTGATGGTTAAGTAGAGGACAGACCGGCGAATGCATTGTCGAGAGTACTGCACTTTTCCCGACCCCTTATGTAACAAACGGTTTGCTGACAGAAACCATAGGCACAGAAGAGGACAGAATTCTCGCCGATATTGGCGGCCAATGCGGGAGTCGTTCCCGCATAAAGACCTTTGAAACCATCCTTTGATTGAAAAACGGATTAATTGACAACGGATTCAAATTTGGTCTAACCTTAACAATGGTTTGTTTTAAACAACTAAGAGTATTCGGGTAGAGCTCAGGGAATGTCTGCATCTTCACCTTAACGGTGTCCAAAGGCTGACCGACGAGCACAGAGGCCACACCACCTGTTCGGCAAAGGGATGGTTAAGTCTGGCGGACAAACAGCTGTTTACTTACCGGCAGACCCGGCCGTCAGGTCAACTAAGCCGATGGCCAACTTTCTGATAGTACTGTCGGTCGAAGACATTTTCGGTAATAATACTGAGTTTAATAATAAATATTTGACACGAAATCAATTGAAAGACATTTTGCGATAAACTTTTCCAATACTTAACAACAAAATTGTAAAAAGACTTTCATTAATGAACTTTTGAACTGAGACTTGAAATGAGACCAAAGATTATCTCTCGGTATGACTGATATGAGACCAATGTCTTCGAGTGTTAGCCTTTGAGTGCAAACACTGATTAACTAATTAATGATTTTTATCACATTTTATTTGTAAAACTGTTTTTAAATCCATTTCACAATCAGTTTATGTATTGATCGCTATTTTGTCAGACTTTTAAACTACACGTGACTTAAGATTGCATTTGAAATGTTTTGATAACACTCTCGAGAAGACTCTCAAGAGATGGCACATCAGCTCAAGATATGAATGGACCCGAAGTGGTCCCGAAGATAAAAGTTATGTACCGATTGAAATGAAAGATAAACCGTCGCTAACTTTTTATCAATTTATTTTTGCAATTCAACTCTTCTAACCTTCAATTGAAGATATCTCTTGAGGACCGCACTCTAGTTCTTGGTTTGGTTCTGCCTTTCCTTCAACTCCAAGAGCTCTGACTTTTTGATTTGGAGCACATCTTCGAAGAGTTCCATCTTTTCAGACCTCTCCTCTTCTTCTTTGTCATTCTCGACAGACTTCTTCTGTTTCTCAAGAAGTTCAATCAGTTTTGAATAGAACTGAAAACAAGTTTCCCAGAGATTAATGTCCGACACTTGACTGGACTTAAGATACTTGCGATAACAATCTGTCATAAGAAGAATATACTCGAAGACAATGGTCGGAATCACTTTCTCGGATCCATTCAATACCATTTCGATAGACCTTTCGATCGTTTGTCCGAATTTGATTGCCTTCTCTGGTTTGTCGTAGTTCTTGAGAGCAGTGACCAATTGAATGGTGTATTCCAAGAGAGGACCGCTTCTGCCATAGACCAGATCCATGAGCTCTTTCAATGCCTTTTCAGCCATGTCTAGCGAGATATCAATATTGTACTCATTGTCCAAATCGGTGATCATTTTCTGGAACATACCTTTAAAGCCGTCCACCTTTTGGCCCACTTTTTCCAGATTTTCGTATTTTTGTCCGCATTCGAGACAATAACTGTTTTTGTCGACAAAGAACTTCGGAAACGTTAAGTTATAGATCACTGGTCCCGAGCATTGAAGACAACGTAAGGCCAGAAGAGATCGACAATCTTCGAGACAGCCTTTGCATCTGCAGGTGAAGAAGTAACCCCTTCTCAGTCTGAGTTGTCTTTCGGTAATACTGTGAGCCCTAATCACTGGTCCGTAAGAGATATTAAGTTCTTCACCGACTTGAATGTCTTTGCGAGCCGTAGAAACGAACTTCTGGTGTGGTCTGAATGCCCATGATACATTGGGATCACAACTGTGATTGAAGAAAGAGGACACGAATGCTAAACATTGAGCGATTGGCTTCTTCTTTGGTAAACACTCTGAATAGCCGAAGACATTTGTAGTCGACTTATGACAAGACCGCTGACAGATGTCCGCTAAAGTGACAAATGATTCGAAATCAATGTCTTCTTCCATGTCGTAAGTGATCATAAGTGCGATTTGAATACCTTTCAAACTGAGGTAAAGTTTTGTGAATTCATCGCAATGGGAAATATTGTCTGTCAATGAGTTGAACGCCTGATATAGAACTTCGAAATCAATTTCTTCGTCTGATCGAAGACCAGAAGCGATATATTCATTGATATCGGTATCAGTTCTTTGGTTTTCCCATTCTATCGCTCGAAGAACTCCTACTCTGGAAATGATTCTCAATGTGTGGACATATGTCGGTCCGAACTGAGAGACATAGTTAGAGAAACCGCACTCATATTTGTGGAACTTGTCGTAAGCATTGAGGGAACACTTCTTCGAACAGAAGACCAATTCATCGCATCCAATGCACGGCCAGATTTGGTTGGCCACAGGTTTTCTGCAATTATTGCAATAATGGTTTCGTTCCATCAGATGAGTACTGAAGGGCTGTTCCACAAGAAGTACCGTTCCTTTCGGTACAAACTGTTTGGCAACAAAATACCGACCCTTTTGTGGATTATATTCCAAACCACACGTCGGATGAATCCAGAAATGGCCGTCAAATGATTCTTCAGTTTCATTCAATTGAGATGAAGATAATATTCCGGGTCTTCCGATGATTTTCTGAATCATAAACTTCTTCATTCTTTTCAAATCTTCGATCGTCCCTTTCTTCTTATTGAGTTCCGAATCCTTTTCTGATCTTTCGATTAATTGATCCAACATTTGAAGCGATTCCTGATATCTGCACAAAATCCTCAAACAATGGATTCTTTGCAAAAGCATTTCAATCGTTTCGAAGAATTCCAGAGAACTGTTGGCCGAATAGAGAGCACTCGAGAACTTCTTTTGCTGGAAGTCTATCACTGATTTTGCCGCAAAAGACAGACTCAAAGCATTGCCGAAGGATTCTGTTTCGGTCGGAAAGGGCGCCGAAAGTATTGACTTTGTGTACATCTCTTGAGCGGTCTTATAATCCTTTCGTTTGAATGACTCGAAACCCAAACTTCTGTAATCCTTGGACTTTGTCTCACATTTTTCATGATTAACGCAATAATCGCTGATCTTTTGGTGAATCTCTTTGCGGAACAGTTCCAGTGGTCGAACATTTTGGAGAATGAATGCGATCCTATCTCTACTCGATTCCAGACTTTGGAACCGTTTGTATTTGAGAAGATGGTAATGATTTGCCATTAGTTGAGATGCCTTTGTTAGGGCAATACAATTGAGGACATCTAAAGAATCACTCATTTCGACAGATCTTCTTCGGTGGTAATTGAAATGTTTTTGATTTGTTTTGAAGTCTTAATCTAGGCTTTGAAAATGTAAATCAGAAAAGGTTTTAGTGATTTTTGAAATTTTCCAGAAATAGTCAATTGTTTAGAAATGAATTCGTTTTCGACTTCTCAGACCTTTTTGTTGATCACATTTGAAAACTTATTAATTTGAACTGAATTTCAACTCTTTTTAAGTGAAAAGACTTTATTTTGGATCTTAAGAAGAATGAACCGAAGCTTTTCGACCAATACTTAGGTCTATGTAAAATGTAATGTAATTGGGGATAATGAATTTGGGGCTAACGTGTTGGGGCAAACGTTATTGGGGATAATGAATTTGGGGATAACGTATGCGACCGCTACTTCAAGGCTTCAAGTGATTACTCAGTTTACCTGATTTAATGTTTTTCTTCATTTTTTCAATTCAAACAATTACTCGAAAACAAAGTACTAATTCATCGCTAATTTCAGCGAAAGATTGTTGTGATTTGTCTTTAGAGATGTCGGACTCTAAAGTGAGTCCACCGACAGAACAGGAGAAGAATCTTCTGAAACGGAAGAACTACACAATAGTGGGCGAACCCATAAACGCGGGAAGTTTTGCGGCCGTCTATCGGGCGAAACACTTGGGACAGAAGATTGCGGTAAAACTAATAGACTGTGAACTCAATTCAGAGGACTATCGCTATAAGTTCTTACCGCGAGAGCTCTATGTCCTGAGAAAGTTGAAACACCCGTTCATCACAACTATATATGAAATGTTCACAATCGGGAACCGAGTCTTCGTTTTCATGGAGTTGGCCGAAGGGGATGCCATTGAACTGTTACGGAACGGACCGCTTCCCGAACCCAAGGCTCAGGTGATCTTCAAACAGATAAGTACTGCTCTTCAGTATATCCATAGCTTAGGTATCGCTCACAGAGACCTGAAGTGCGAGAATGTCTTACTCTATAAGAACCAAACGATACCTTAACATTATTTCCATAACCTTTGATACCAATTCCACTTTTTGTTGCTTTATTCATGACGAGTGAAATATTCGGTCGATTTTTGTTTGGAATTAAATTTATTCAAATTTTCATCAGATGTGCAAAGATTCAAATCTAATGGATAATGATTTAGACAAACAAATGAGATAATAAATAATTAGTTAAGATCTTCAACTTGTGTTTGATGTAATGTTTTCTTATCATTTCCTCATTGAACACTATTATCATCATTTCCCTGATCAACATTTTCTCGATGTAATTCTCTTCTATCTAAAAGTTTTACATTATTTTGTTTGTTATCGCCATTATCTTCAGGTTCTTCCTCGTCGTCTTCGTCGTCGTAGAGGTTTCTGATACGACTAGCCATCACAATAATGCCGATATCGAAGAGCGAGCCAATAATCATGAAACCGGCGGCCGCGCTGTGCAAATAGACCCGGAACTTATCGATGTCGTAGAGCCAACAGTTCCCAGTCTTTCCTGTTATATAACAAAATGGGATTTTCATCTCAATTTTGAAACCGAATATTTCATAAGTTATTAGTTTTTATCGATTATAATAAAAAGTTTTTCGAAATAAAACAAGTTTCGAAACACTTTCCAACTTAACTTAGTTATAATCGAGTGAAGAAATTTTCGACAACAATACTCTCGAATCGATTAATCAATTTTTCTAAATTGTGCTGAAATTATCTTTTTTATTGATGAAATACTGACCGCAAGACTCTTCCCAAACAAGACATGTCGAGTCGGTTATGGCTCCGAACAGAAGTGGGTATGGAATGAAAGCTAAACAACAGAATCGAAGATTACTCACAATATTCTTGTTTTTGATTATTATAATAATTATTTTACCGAAAACAGCGAAAAACGTTCCGATGATTCCCATCGCAAAACTTTTATCTCTCGGTTCAACACATCTGTCATTGAAATATATTTCAGAAAACAACCTCTGATTTGAGTAAAACCTTAATGTAATTAAAGTATTGCCAGTCCTTGAGGTCGAGGCAATCATACTTCCGAGACTCAACAAAATTATATAAAACGGGAATTGATTGCAATCCGTCGGACAATAGCCGGAGTTGGCGTAACTGTCGGAACCATCGATGCATTTGCAGTCTCTGAAGGACTTCGGATCAGATGATACATTCAATTATTGTTATGCAAACAAATTTAAGACCTGAAGATATTGACTCACAATGGGATTTGTAGTTCTATCAATGTTTTCGCAACCGGCATAACACGGGGAAAAGTAAGTGGACATCCCATTGGAAGAACAAACCGGTTGATAAACTCTTGTAGTACATCCGCAGCCGAAGTTGCACTGATTGCCAGAATCTAAGTTCATTCTGAAGGGAAATTGCAATAAACCATCAGTGCCTTAACTCTTTCTTACCTTCCCATGATCGTTTCTGTATTAGTGAACTGAGGAACGGGACAGCCCAAGAACATTGAGAAGAATATCGCAGAACTGGCAAACAATTCAACGATAAACATGTAAATAACAAGCGGTCGAGGCTTTGGCTTAAAGTATCGGATTAGAAGTCCGCCGCCCATTATTCCCAACGCCATGGTTACGATACTCGTGGAGCCCGTGATGGCACTGGCACTCGAGGCCGACTGTCTGTATTGCATTTCCATGTATTTTGGTTTGAATATATAATAACCGAGATATCCGAAAACCCTGAAAATGCCTCCAACCATGTGAAAGATGAAAATGGGATTTCTGGCCAATCGTTTGAGAGCAAGTTTGACCTCTTCATCAAAAATATTACCATTAATTCATTTTAATCAATATATTAACGAACCTTTAGATTTGGGAATCCGTACGACTGAATGGGAACGACTTCTGGAAGTACTGATCTCGAGCTCATTAGAAACTGTGGTATCCTTTTCACTGGAAATCACTTTCATTTCTGTCGTCTCTCCGGACACTTCTTTGAATTGTCGCGGAAACATAAACATCGGAAGAGTGAAGACCAATATCGCGGAACCCAATACGAGAAAACCTATCCACCATGCTCCAATCCATCGTGGGTCGTTCCTATCGATATGCGGATCAACTGAAAGCGGATTTGACTTTCAGATCAGTTAAATTGTGAATCACTTACAAAGAGGGTTCTCATACCAAGCGAGACATAGGGAACAGAGAAGGAACCCGAGAGAAGGTCCACATAATCTAAGTGTAGCAAGAGCACCTTTTCAAGAAGTTTGATTAAGTTTGAGTCCAAAATTGATCGCAATCGCAACTAATGGTCACCTACTTATATAAAGCGGCGAATTTTTCTTCTGAACGTTATCATCAATATATGGCAGTCCAATGGTATAGAAAGCCGTATATCCCATACCATTGGCAAAACTGGCGAACCAGAGCATTGCCACCGCCGGGTATACTGTCGAGTGATCATCTGTTCCACACTTCGGGTCCAAATGTTCGGAAAGACTGGTATTCAAAGAGCAAACTTCATAGTGAGTGAAGTTTGAAACGGTGTTTGTGTTTGAAAGCAGATGAAGTCCCGGACCGTATATGAAGTACGGAAGAGCACTGATGAAACAGGAAAGGGCGACAATCAACTCTCCAATAGCTATCAGAACAGATCTGTTGTATTTTGAACCGAGATATCCCACAATAGGACTGATCACCATTTGACTCAAGTTGTCCGCAATCAGTATAAATCCAGACATTTTGCTCTCGAAGGCAAACCTCTTCTCCAGAGTAGACACCGAACCGATGAGATAAGTGAAGTACGCGCCCTGAAGTATGGCCACTACCGCAAAGTTTATGACAAAGAACTTGGGAGTCGCGAACATTTGCATCCATTGCGGTCTCCAATTGCCTAAACCACAAGAAGTATCGATCGATTCTTCAGTCGTCTCGTTATAAACATTATGAGAATTCGTTCGTCTCTTTGGACTCATTTTCAAAAGACGAGAGAATTCTTCGCATCTATTGAACTGAGAGTAAGTGGTGTGAAGTGAATTGTCGTGAGAGAGATAATCGACACCGAGTTTGTAGTATGAAATGATAGAGAGCTCATCAAACTTGAAGACTGAGAGCCCGTCCTTTCTATTATCTTATCCTTTCCTGGCGTATGCTTTCAGTCAAGAAGAGTACCCCACATGTGATGTGCCGAACAGATATGGCAACAAAGGCTGGCCTTAAATTCATCATTTACCATTTACATGTGAAATTGAGATCATCTAATTGAAATTGGTCCATTCTTGGCCCGATTAGCTTTGGTTCATGATATCAGACTTTCTCACCCTATCTGTACATTGAATTAAGGGTCGGGTAATCGCTCTTTAATTCTATAATAAGTTTTAATACGAATTGTTGTTCTCTTTTGAGCGCAAATCCAATTGAAATATCATATCTTTGAATCGATAGATAGTAGGGTTGGGAAATTTCACTTTTCAAATTTTTGATTTTGAAATTTCATGAAATTTCACTAAATTTCACTATATTTCAGGAAATTTCACTAAATTCCACTAAATTTCACAAAAATGTGCACAAAATTTTATATTTACCCTATAAAAGCATCCTCTGGTTGTAATTAGCTTGCTAATGATTTAGACTAAGCTAAATTAGCGAAAAAAGAACGAAAAATTTTGTTTGAAAAGGAAATTTTATAAAATTTAAGAAGTTATCTATTTCTAAAAAGTCATGTCTTTAGCTAGGCTCGAACCCACGACCCTTGGGTATGGGGTCCACACCAGGTGCCTGTGATTTGTTGAATGAGATAACTGAGAGCCCATGAAAGTTGATCATGATATAGCATATCTATCTAACATTTTAAGCTGAAAAAAAAAAATTTCATTCATTTTTTTCATGAATTTCATGAAATTTTCTGAAATATTCGAAAACAGTCGATGAAATTTCACTGAAATTTCATGAAATTTCACCCTGAAATTTCGTTGAAATTTCAAGCCGACAACTCTATTAGATAGCTATTTCAAATATTGAAAGTCCCGAACAGTGCGAGCATTGATCGATAGCTTGACTGACATATCACTTATTTTTCATTCAAACACTTATCTATTAATTACACAATAATTAGTACTCAAGTATCGATTCAAAGGTTCTTCTACTTTGTAAATAATGGTCCGACAGATCGGAACCGACCCCTGGCTTCTCAACTACTTCTCGCAAAATGATTATAATATTATTTTTGTTGCGTTTCCATAAAATATTATTTTTTAGAATAATGCAAATTAACGTTTGAAAGATTTCCGAAATGAATGTCTGAATATTTGTTCGACTTATATGTGAATAGTTTTCAAATGAACTTCTTTGCACTAAACCTCGGATCAGATAACTTGCGATCTCTATCTAATTCCCTAAAATATGTTCAAAAGAGAGCCTTTTCGACATAAATTCCTCATTGAATCAAAGATTGAATCAAAGAACGAATCAAACGATTCGATCACCGAATCGTTTAGTACTTCGAACTTTCACTGCAATACAGAATCTTCGAGTAATCAATAGAAATGTTTTATTGGAGAAAATTGAAAACAAATCATGAAATCAAACGATGAATAAATTTCTTGTTTACTTAATTAAAATAAAATATTGAAAATCAATAACTCGTTTACATTTGTAATTCAAATATCAATAATAACGTAGACATCAGTTCGACCGACCTTTTCGTGAATCTGCATATTTGAATACGTTATGGCCTTCACTTCCGTTCCCTTCGGACACAACAATTAGAACAGAGTTCGGTCACCAATCGGGTCATACCTGAGGATGTTTGTCGAGGTTGAAAGTCTCGCCATAACCGGTGGCTTTCATTTTATTGGTCTCTCTGTTGAACTCAGTTATCTTCACTTTCTATTCATTTAACAAATCTTATAATCAATCTTAAGAAACGAATATTGAATTTAAGAATAAATCAGATGAAACGAGTGTTGACTGACCCGGGCTATGAAAAAGGGTTCGGCACAGAAGCCAAAAAGGAATTCGTCCAAAAACTGATAGAACAAGGAATACAAGTCTTCGCCCTCGACCTCAATATCGTAGGTGTCCTTCATTTCTACCGATTGTATTTCTGTCATATACCCGAACATTCCGACCGCCGTCTGTTCGAAAGCTTCCTCCAGAGTAGATCCCCCTAAATGTAAGACATAGTCAGCACATCCACACTAAAGTCGATGCAATACAGGCGTGGATTCTGTGACAGAGAGTGAGACAAATGTTAGACATCGATGACCTGAAGAGATCAATCTTTACTTACTGGACATCCGCCGTGTGGTCCAAGTCTGTAGATAAATGGTAAGACATAGATCGGAATCAATTGAAACAATGTCTTACACTCGTACTGAAGTGGACACGAGTTGGTGTCCTCTTCGGTGACAGTGATGTCAACCGATTTATTCATGTCTTAATACAAATCAGATTACAATCAAATCGTTTTGTTTACACTTTTTGTTGTCTTTCAGTCATTCACTGTATTTATGAATGAAAGCAATGTTTGTTTACATTTGACTGAACTCTGATTTTGTCTTCAGTTTTGATTTGATTGTCGGTTGGAATCAAGTCTTGAGACCAAAGATGGTATGAAATGATAATTAAATTATTGCTTACAAACAATATATTCTAAACCAATTTATTGTTTCGGTGATAGAAAACTGGTCTTCAGATTAAAGCAAATCTGGAAAATGTGACAAATCTGTTGCCATCGGGTGAAGACTTCAGATGGTATTTGAAGGTCAGACACAACTATACTAACCATATCTTAATCTTTTCGTGTCCGACAGTTTCGGTGCAATAATTGCGGTGAAGAATCGGATAAATGGATATATTTATCGCTTGAAGTTTGTCGAAGAAGTGAATCAAACTTTTCATCAGATATTAACCATATTTTGATGAATTGCAGGAAAAGTTTCCGATGAAGGGAAGCCGAGGTGAGGCCAATCTGGTGACCAAATGCAAAATGTGTTGCCGAGATTGCTCTGTCGGTAATGATCTTCTATACTATCCTTGATTCGGGATCTAATTATCACTCTCTGAAGACATATTATCTGATCTCATATCGAAGTATACGATCGACGACTCGAACACATTTAAGACTATCGTCGGTTTCGACTGCAGAGGACTCGAGATAATAGACTTCAGTCCGCGAACGGGATTCACGTGTGAAGGCGTTGAGAGCGGCAATCAATTCACTGAAGTGAACCTCGAAGACAAAGAATGGGTTGATTACGACGAGAAGAACAACCAATCGGTCGGAATATATGAACTCCAACACAGATTTGTGACCATTAAATAATTTATAAATTTTATGTACTTTTAAATAAAATTCTTTCAAAAAAACATATTTTCATGTTTCATAAGATAACCGTTTTATCAAATAAATTATTTTCACATTAAAAAGTTTTAAAATGCATTTAATGGAAAGCAAAAGCACTTTTCCTCCAATCCCTCCTCAGTTTACTTATTAGTATTGTTTCAAACGAACAAATATTTACTTTAAAGGATGAGTCGAGTCTTTGTTAATGGCGTTGGTTCTCATGGTTCTAATGAAGAGCTAATTTAAGACTTATATAACTAATAGGAGCCAAACCCTAAAGTATTAGTCGCCGAACAAACGGAGTGGGAGTTTCGATACCAGTGTTAGACCGGAGCCGATATTCTAGTGTTTGTTTGTTTAATAAGTTATGCCTTCACTCAAACACTGATGTAATTTAAAGTTAAACTGATTTCCAAACCAATCGAAACAATCTTTCAGACGATATGCATATAAAGCAGAGAATACTTCAATAATTTAAAACATCAAAGATGTTAATCGAATTGAGAATAACTTTTGTGACTTTTTTGTTCCTTCACTTCGAAAGCTCTGTCTCTGAATCGGGCGTTTATGAGGTCTTCGATCATATCTTAGAATTCAATACATCCTTAAGACAGGAGAGAATCGATGCCGGGATTTGTGAGGGAGAGACAGACGATAACAACAGTGAAGAATGGGATCTCTGTTTCCCATCGCAATACACATCCGAATCTTCAGAACCGAAGGAAAGTCACTGCATGTGTGACGACCAGTGCTTCGACTACAAGGACTGTTGTGCCGATCGCTTGTTTGGATCAGAAGACGAAATTCCAAACTTCACTTCACTGGTCCCGGACTCGTGTCTCGAACTGTTCAGTAGTGGACGAGTTTGGACCTCCGTTTATGGTATCGATCGGTGTGACGACCAATGGCTCCGAAGACATCAATCAGAAGAACATTCAGAAGACATTCAACAAAAGTGTGAACTCAGTGCTAAAGAAATCGAATCACTGAACAAACAATATTCATATTTAGAAGACATCCCTGTCTTGAGTGACATTTCGAAGACAATGTATAGAAACATATTTTGTGCCATTTGTAACAACGATGGGAACAGTTTGAAGACATGGAATACAACATTTGAGTGTAAAGGATATCAAATCAATGAATTGCTCAAACGACAGGAGAAGAACATTGTTCCCGATAATTATGATCCGATTAAAAAGGAGTGGAAAGTGTCTATTAATCAAAACGATTCGGTTCTTTGCTTTATAGCTGTCCAACAGTTCAAAGACAAGGACTTTATTTTAGGAAATGGTTTGCGAAAGTGTAAGAAAACTGTTGACAAATGTCCAGAAGAATGGTTTAACTCAAGTGTTAGTAAAAAATGTGAATCTTATGCGTCGTATGTGTTCGCGGACAACATCGGTTACAAGAACTATCACTGCGCTCTTTGCAATGGCGTTGACATGGATTATGTCTCGTGCTTTGCCAACCGAACTGCTATTTGGCAGCGGGACTGGTCGGACAGTACGCTTTGGTTCCCATTGTTACTCGATTTCAACTTTGCTGAAGACAATTACAATTTGGTCGGTGATCGACAAATGTGTAATCAAAGCGGACAACTCTACGACCCTTTGCATAAGAAATGCATTTCCATCTGCAGTGGAAAGAGTTGTATAAACCAAACCCTTTCGGTCGACATCTGTTCAGTTGAGGCTCCGCTGGACATAAAAAAGCTTTTCTATCAAATACTTTTGTCGGAAGTGAGTCTCTATTTGTCGATTATATGTCTTTCACTTCATCTAATGGTT
The DNA here is from genome assembly GCA_034689365.1 of Liebstadia similis. NCBI lineage: Eukaryota > Metazoa > Arthropoda > Arachnida > Sarcoptiformes > Liebstadiidae > Liebstadia > Liebstadia similis. The sequence continues at coordinate 13,199 of JAQGAJ010000567.1, forward strand.
TACGCACTTCTGCCGAAACTTCGGAACCTTCCCGGAAAGAATCTGATGTCTCTCTCCGGCGCTCTCTTATTGGGTCACATCTCGTTCACAATCGGCGCACATCTCGAGGCCAACAGAAAGATCTTTTGCGTTCTAATGGCCATTACATCTCATTACTCATATTTGGCCGCATTCTTCTGGATGTCAGTTCTCGCTTATGATATTTGCAAGACTTTCCGAAGAACAAGTCGTCGATCAAAAGGCTCGAAAAGATATAAATATATTAAGTATTCATTGTATGGATGGCTGTCTCCGGCCATTGTGGTCATGATTTCGGCCGCTTTTGACATCGGACTGGACGGAAGTCCATTCCAACCTCTGTATGGATGCCGTGTCTGTTGGATCGCTCATAAGAGAGCTCTTCTGGTCTTCTTCGCCGTTCCCATTGCTCTAATAGTTTGCGTCAATATTTTACTCTTCTGTTTAACAGCAAAGGGTTTAATCAAAACCGAAGAACAGACGAAAATATTGAACAAAAAGTCAGAAAAAGTTCGATATTTTCTTTACATAAAACTGGCGTTCATTATGGGCCTGACCTGGACTTTCGGGTTTGCGGCCTCACTCACTGGTCTCGAATATCTTTGGTACCCATTCATAGCCTTCAATTGTCTTCAGGGGGCCGTCATATTCATAGCCTTCACCTGCAAGAGGAAAGTCTGTGGACTTCTCTCAGAAAGACTCGGATTCAGGAAAGGGTATGAAAGAAGTGTTACGAATAGCGATGTGATTCGGTCGGGAACTGCGTCCACAGCTCTGGTAACCTCTACTCTAATACCGAGTTCTCCCGATTCTAATGTTACTAAAATTGAATTCACCCAAACATAATAAATGAGTATCGCTTCCAAGAATCTGTTTGATGACCGA
>JAQGAJ010000568.1:0-14101 GCA_034689365.1 Liebstadia similis
CTTTAATCGATAATCTTATATCGAGAAAAGGATTAAAATTGAATGAATAAAGGACTTTTAAAAAACTTTCGTAATCTTCATGCCTTAATGTTTCCGACTGTACTTCCTTCTCACCCAGTTTTGCAGATCTTGAAAAAAATAATTTCTTATCATTTTTCATAAAATGATTATATGAAATGTTTTCAAATAATGTACCTGTTCCATCCTGTTCCAATTTAGAACAATTTATCCATTTCTTTGGAACTTAATTTCAAAGTTTTTCACTACATTTACCGAAAGGGATGTAAATATACATCCGGTTTGCACCCCCGCGGGACTGTTTAGCATACCCAATGGAGGCTAACCAATATAGCATAGCTTAATAGAAGCTGACCAATATAGCCTAGCCTAATAGAGACTGATCAATGTAGTCTTGCTCAAAAGAAACTGATCAATATAGCATAGCTTGAAAAGGACTGAGCAATTAGGTCAGCCAACCCTGCCAGCTCAAATTTAAGTTTACAAATAGATGCTGATGAACATAGCTTAGCTAAAGCTTTGTAAAGGCTTTCATATAATGGTGTTCTCAAATGGGTTTTAAAAAGGGATCCTTCATAAAGGGCTACCGAATTATAAATTCTTCCTCAAAATGCTGTAAATGTAGTGCCTTAGGATAGAGGCTATCTTGTTTTAATAGAATCTGCAAAATTCAGTTCGAATTACGTTAATTTAGGCTTAATTATGACTAAATCCAGCTAATTCAGTATATTTTGAATAGTTAATTAGGTAGGTATATTTATTTTTCACTAATTTAATTTTTATTATCATTATAGTTTTGAAGAATGAAAATATAAATTTTCAGTTTGACCAGTGGTCAGTGAAAATCTGAGCCCATCACAAAATATTTCATTCCCAGGGAATGACAATTTTTTCCCCCAAACTCCCAGTCTGTCAATGGCTGAATGCTCGTGACGTCGATTTCTTCCCAGTTTTTCATTGAGTCGAGGGAAGCTCTGTCTGAAATAATACATGAAGTTTGGAGTCTTCACAATGGAAAGTATGAAAAGACACAAAAGTATCATAAGATTCAATGAAATATTGGGAACGAATCCAGAATTTTAGATATGTATCGAAGATTAAAAAATTTTGAAATGTGTTATTCGTTTAAACTATTATTTGGTTAAAATTATTGATATTCTTAAATAAACTTTAATTACAATTAGAAATTAAATAAAAATTTTGAATTTGATGATCACTTCATGACGTTATGAATTACTCCAATTCTAAACTCAAGAGGAAATATAGCTTTTAATAAAATTCACCATTTCTTAAATTAAATTCACATATTTCTAAAATAATTTTCTAAAAGAAAATAAATGAAATCTCAAAAAAGCTTAAAACAGAAAACAATTGAAACTAAATTTATTGAAACATAATTGAGAAAAATAGATGAATGTAATGAACGGAAGGACTGGAAGCACATGTCGTAGAGGAAAGAAATATTGGATAAACTAAATGATGAATCAAATGGAGAAGAGATCTAATACCTGGTCGTGATTGAGGTTGGAATCGATGGCAATTCCTTCTGAGACACTGTGCGAGTGCTGTCTCTTCCATGTCTTCAGATGTTTGAAGTCTGGCTTCAAATCAATGATTTCAAGTGAAGCGCACGAACTCATGACTGAAGAGATGTTTGCACTGGAAATCACTTTAAAAGGTTTTATTGATTCATATAATAAATGAAATCTTTTATAGACTATAAACATGTCCTTCAATGCCAAAGAAGTGAAGAACTGTTTACTGATAACAAACTTTTGAGCAATAATTCAATTATTTCATCGTTCAGTCGATTAATACTTTTTTTGGTCGCATTTCAAACTAAAAGCGAATTTATTATAAATTTTTTTTGAGAAAAACTAGAAAAATATGATTTGAGTTGTGATTTGAAACAAGTTTTGAATCAATGCCAGCGATCGGCGACTCATCGCTGGCTCACTCTTCCGACCACTCTTTGCCATCGCATCCATGGATTCCTTATCTCCACTTCAACTCTCAACCAATACTTGAGTACATCTTTAGACATAACTTCAGACTATTATCACTGAAATTGATTTATTGGTAAATAAAACAATTAATTAATAAATGGTTTCAATTATCAGTCGTTTCACTGAATTTCATTGAAGTTAACCGAAAGTCGACTCAAATCTCAACAAATGTTTACATCGCTTAAGAAATAAGGGATTGACTCAAAAGTGATTTACAGTTTCAATGTCTGGCAGTTCTTCACCGATATTGACAGTACTTATGGTGATATTGGATCAGCTCTAAGACTGAAACAGAATAATTTTCCCAATAGATCCTGTGTTTGAGCCCTAGAGGGAAGTTTTAAAACCCCCGAAAACTTAAAATTGGCGCTTCGATATCGCCGGTCAGGTCTTTGTCCATACATTACGTGCAATATTTTGAGACCCGATCTCTAGTTTCTCAGCGAAAACATTTTAAATTCATTGGACGTAATGTTTGAATAGCTATTGTAAAACTGCTTTCCTTCAACACATTTATCATCACATCTTCAGCCGAAATGACCTCTCAGTTCAACTTCGGGTCAGTTCCGGCCCTCAATCTCGCCTCAAACACGACCAGTGCCTTCAACTTCGGCCCATCGACGGGACAGACGACAACACTTCCGTCTTTAGGCACAACGAGTGGTTTCACTTTCGCCACAACCGCTAATCCATTGCAGTCAACAGCAATCGGAGGATTCGCACCGAATCCGACCCTAACTCTCACTCTGACCACAGCCTCGACGGCCGTCACTCAGACATCGACACAACAGACCAATGCTTTTCTTGGTTTAGGCGGAACTCAAACCATGAATTCTGAGTCAAGCGCTGACCAGACTTTGAAGACCAGTAAAGCCAACAAAGAGTCGGCTTTTATTCCGCCGGAAATGATTCCATTGGTCGACGCTCTGAAACAATTTGTCAAAACACAAAAAGAGATTCGCGAAGAGAATTCTCAACAAAGGTTTTCCATTCAACCGATCCTTGAAGTCGGCTCTGAAATAGAAGACAGTCTTCGGTCGGCTTTGCATAAAATAGAAGTCGATATTCAGCGCAATTCGAAAGCCATCGACGGTCTGAAGAAGGATACAAATAAATTATTGTCTTCAGCAGAGATGGCGTATCGGATCTCACGTCTGGATCTGATGCAAACGCCATCGAGTTATACGATCGCTCAGAATAAGTACATCAACGCCAGTACTAACCAATACTTTGTCGAAATGGTCGACAACTTTGAGCTTCAAATGAATAACTATTCCAAACAAATACAAGACTTGCGGACACACATTGAGAATATGAACAAACCGTACAGTTCTGAAGAGTTGTTGCAAATCATGCGTAAACAACACGAGACACTCATTTCTTTAGCCGCGAAGGTCTACGCCATTCACGAAGACATCAATCAATTGAAACTTAGTCTCAGAAATCAAAGCGGATTTAGTTCGCGAGCCGTCGAACCACCAGAACCTCAATTCAGAGCCTCTACTTCTTCACTGATAGAGAAACCTCAGGTCGGACCCAACCCTTTTAGTCTGACCGGTGATGACCGACCCTTTGGAGGTAGTCCTCAATCAGGACAAGAAACGAGTCAAACGACAGTTGTCTCACAACTCCCGAGTTTCACTTCAGCCGTCGGATCGCCATTCACTCCAACTGTCAGTACTTCCGTTTTGCCGTTTTCTCCGTCGACAACTTCGACCACTTCTCACTCAAGAGCCAAGCGATGGACGACCGGATCGTAACCAATCATTTGTTTGACATTAAATATGTTTTATTGATATTCATATAAATGTTTGTCAGAATTTGAATGCAGTCAAAGCATCCATTGATTCATCATTTTAAGTGCTTTTCAGTCTTTTTCAATATTAATAAATCGGATTTATATTTCTATCGATTTGTTTAAATTGATTAACGTTTCACTTCTTGTCAGAGATGTCCAACCCTTTAGTTCTTAGTCTGTCCGACGATATCATCGGTTATATACTAAAGGAATGATTGCATCGAATCGATGATGACTTCCAGTGCATTGCAATTAGCAATCGGTCCCCAAAACAAACAAACGGTTAGAGTATTGGCGCTAAACAGCCATCAGTTGATTGTATTTGGTTTTGGTCTCAATTGTCTTTGACCTCAAGTCTAGTGCCATATCTTCGGTCGCAATGCCGCGGGAGATGATAACCTTGCAATTGGGACAATGCGGGAACCAAAGTGAGTGATTCTCTTATTTGATGTCAACAAACCTTTCATTTGATTAATTATTAACTCTCAGTTGGCTTTGAGTTCTGGAAGAAGTTATGCGCCGAACACGCCATCAATAATGAAGGTCTTTTGGAACCGTTTGCCAAAGACAATGTCGGCGACCGAAGAGACGTGTTTTTCTATCAGGCGGATGATAACCATTACATCCCGCGCGCAGTTCTGCTTGATTTGGAGCCGCGTGTGATAAACACGATCAAAAACGGTCCGTTCGCCAAACTCTATAATCACGAGAATATATATCTGTCCAAAGCCGGCGGCGGCGCCGGAAATAATTGGGCCAAAGGTTACACGAGTGGAGAAAAACTGAGCGAAGAAGTGTTTGACATCATTGACCGCGAAGCCGAGGGCTCCGACTCTTTGGAGGGCTTTGTCTTATGTCATTCGATCGCCGGCGGAACCGGTTCTGGAATGGGTTCCTATATTTTGGAGCGACTCAACGATCACTTCCCTAAAAAGCTAATCCAAACCTATTCTGTTTTCCCAAACCAAGAAGAGATGAGTGATGTTGTCGTTCAGCCGTATAACTCATTGCTGACACTCAAACGACTGGCACTGAATGCCGATTGTGTTGTAGTCCTGGACAACACGGCTCTGAATCGCATTGCCGTCGATCGCCTTCACATCGAGAATCCGACGTTCACTCAAATCAATTCATTGGTGTCGACCATTATGTCGACCTCAACGGCTACTCTCAGATACCCGTCGTATATGAACAATGATCTGATAGGACTGATCGCACCACTCATTCCTATGCCTCGCCTTCACTTTCTGATGACTGGATATACACCACTGACCACCGAAATGACAGATAAAGATAAGAATGAAATGGTTTCTATTAGAAAGACAACTGTTTTGGATGTAATGCGACGTCTGTTGGACGAGAAGAATATGATGGTCTCGACTCTAATGCAGGCCCGAAATGCCGGTCATTGCTATATATCTATTCTGAACATAATTCAAGGAGAGGTCGACCCAACACAAGTCAATAAAAGCCTTATGCGAATCAGAGAAGGCAAGAAAGCCCAGTTCATCCCATGGGCTCCGGCGGGCATTCAAGTGGCGCTCTCACGCAAATCGCCGTATATTCAGACCTCTCATCGCGTTTCTGGTCTTTTGATTGCAAATCACACTTCGATATCACACGTGAGTAACCATTTTCTAAGAGATCTTAAACTTTGTCTCACTTTTTGTCTTTTTGGCAAACAATAGGTTCAAAGAATATTTAGTTTGAATACTAACTTAACTATTGTTTGATAAAATATGTGATAATCTGTTTCTTTGTTTCAGTTATTCGACCGAACTCTTCAACAATACGACAAATTGAGAAAACGCGAAGCATTTCTCGAACAGTTCCGCAAAGAAGATATGTTTAGAGACAATTTGGATGAATTGGATTCGTCTCGAGAAGTGATTCAGGAGTTGGTCGACGAATACGTGGCCGCAACTAAACCCGATTATCTTCAGTGGCTTCAGAAGAAGTCATAGATTGCATGTATATTTCAGTATATTTTTATCATTAAATTATAACTAAACTAATAATAAAATTAATGTTTTATAACTAATTTGAATTGAGTTATGACATCAAAACAAATGATTTTTGAAGTAATGGTTCACTGATTTAATCGTTTCTCAGTTATTAATGAATTCGGTTTACATTTAAATAAATAAAAATCATTTAAAAGCGAAATAAAATATTTACACTTTTTTACATAATTACAAAAAATAAAGTAAAAATTGAAAATTAAGTCATTTCCGGCGCATCTGATTCAGGAACTGGTGAGGGGGGCGGAGGATAGGGGTTATAGAAACTCCGTTCGGTGGCCGACGGCGACGGCGGACCTGTACTCAGATCAGAAAAATAAAGACCACTTCTAGGAGTCGGTGGCGGAGGGTATGGGTCGGAGTCGTAACTGAGCTCTGCGTTCGAGTTATCATAATAAGTATATTTAACTGAAGGCTCGCTCTCCTCATTGGCCTCCGATGTGCACGGAGTGGGCGGCGGTCCTCGAGTTCGGTTCCAATTGTATCGCGAATTCTTTTTGTGACGATTAGGAAGAATAGCGTTTCTCGAGCTCCGAGAGTGAGCCACCGAAGAACTGGCGCACGAACTGCCGCCGAAATTGCACTGAGACTGGTCTGTGACCGGACTGGGAGGCGGGTTAAGAGTTTCCTTCGGGTAATTGTTTGCGGAAGAGCTCGTCGAAGAGGCGCCGGTTATGTTGCGCTCCAAAAACGGATCATTCAATTGCATTGTTTGACAGACAAAGTTTGCGATCGGAACGTGTTTCGGGTGCGCGCTCTCACTTGTCGTTACGAGACCTGTGCTCCGGACGTCTGTCTGTGAAGTGAGCGGTCGCTGAACACCCATAAGCATATCATTAGCTCCGTTGCAGTCTTTCTCTTCATTGGTCATAGATTTGCGCCGACATTGAAAAGCCGTGAATCCAATGATAAATATAACGATAACTGCGATAACAATAACCACACTATATGTCGATCGCGGAGGTGTTTGTGTTGTCATTTCGAGAGGCATTCGATCCATTTTATCGCGACAACTCTTCTCGCTTTCATCTGATCCGTCACTGCAATCCATCTTTCCGTCACATATGTTAGTAATGGACAAACAGTTTCCGCCGGATTTGCATTTAAAGTCTTCTAAACCACAGCACTGCTCATCGAATCCATCGCCACAATCAGCGACAGAATCGCAGAGAAGAGTATTGTCCATACATTTGGGAAAATCTCCATTACTTCGCGGGCATAAGAACTGCGTGTCTGAACATCGCGGACATTCCATTTCGTCGGACTTATCTTCACACTCAGCCGCGCCATCGCATCGCCATATGTTGGGAATGCAATTGATTTTTCCGGAGTGACACGTGAACTGATCGGGAGTACAGGTCGGGGGTGTAGTACACGTGCGCTCATCGTTGGACAGGACTAAGCCTTTAGGACAACCACAACGACGACTACTTTCGTTGTGAGCGATCAGACATATGTGAGAACATTCGCCGTTTTCGGTCTGAAAGGGGAAAAGGTTTGTAAGATAGTGAACGAGGATCTGAAAAAGTCTTGAGATTCTAATCCCAGAGACTATCTTTGGTTTGCTTTTGAAACATTTGACATAAGTCTAACTGTAAGTCAATTCTCTTGACTTAAAGTCTTATTATGTTTCGGAAAATAAAAAATAGTTCTAAAGAACACTCACCAGACATGTCAGTGAAGACACGTTTGTATCCATTTTTCCGACGGCTATGATGTCTGTCAGATGTGATATCCGGTTATAAACAGTTTCCTTTCCTGTTTCGGACAATTTATTGATTCTTTCGATCACTTTCTGTTCCCTTTCAATCCAATACAAGTAATTGTCGTAAACCGCGATCGAAATCGGGTGCAAAATGGTTGCCTCAAAGATGACGCGCCGATTGTCGCCATCGAAAGAACTGCATTCAATTTTCTGTCCTTTTTCGGCCCAATACAAAAGATTTCCGTCGATATCGGCAACCATTGCGGACACGTCTTCGAGATTAGTATCGATTATGGTTTTTCTCATTAAATTGAAAACAGATATCCTTTCGATTTTGGGCGGATTGACGGCATTCACCCAAAACAGGTATCTTTTAATAAATAAATTTAAGTTTAGGTCGAAAATTGTGATCAAAAGTTGAATTACCCTTTGATGTAATGAAGAGATAGAGTCCGCGGTCTGTCCAGTGTTTCGGCGACCAAAGCCCCCACATTCTTGCCGTCGAGTCGGGTAACGTTTATTGAGTTGGATCGACTGCATGTCCAGTAAAGGAGACGAGAGTAAGGGTCCAATTCTAAGTCGAACGGAGAGTTCAAATCGAGAGGATTGGGAACTACTATAGCAGTTGTCGTTCCATTAATATTGATCTTTTTGATGGAAAGGGTTCGGCCATCGATCCAATAAACAAAATGTTCGTAAGGATCATAGGATAAGGCCTTTACGTTCTTAAGACTATGAATCGGAAGAGTAATGTCCGGCGCGTCGGTCACCAAATCCATGACTAAACGGGTGATTGAATTTCGTTGACTATAGAGAAGAAAACTTTGCGGAGCTATCGATGAAAAGAGAACCGTTGTTTCAATAGATAATTGAGGGAAAAGTATGACTCACGGGAACAGGTCTTGTTGTCCTGGTTGAGATGGAAGTGCGTCGAACAGCCACAACTGTGAGTATATGCGCGCTGGTTATTGCTCGGGAGGGCCAGACATAGGTGATCACAACCACCGTTGTTGACCGCACAGGGATTCCATCCGGACTGACGTGAGTTGTGATATACGACGAGATCAATGACGTAATCCAATTGTGTTTGGATCAAAGTGTGGTTCAGTCCATTCGACTTATTGGCCTTCTCTATGGTATTGGTCTCCCAATCGGCCCAATATATGAAGTCTTGATATACAGTTAGTCCGTAGGGTTTCTTCAGCTGACCGTTCAGATGAACGTTACGATTAGATCCGTCGAAAGTCGCGGACAATATTTTATTGGAGTCGATGTCAATCCAATAAATTCTTCGTTCATTGTAGTCAATGGTCAGACTGTTAGCCCGACCGGCATTGTTCACGATTGTAGTTCTTTGAGTTCCATCGAGTGCTGACCTTTCGATCCGTTGAACGGCCGCCCAATCGCTCCAAAACATCAACCCTTCGCTGGGAGTGAGAGCTATGGATCGCGGGTTATCTAAATCTTTCCAAATCAATACTTTACGGTACGACCCGTCGAGTCGGGAGACTTCGATACGATTGGCTTCAGTATCGGCCCAATAGAGGTTGTGCGCCACCCAATCGACAGCTATTCCTTCGGGATATTCTAAACCGAATTCAATGATGTGCTCAATATTACTGCCGTTCATAAACGCTCGACTGATTGACTTGAGTTTAGAGTCCGTCCAATAGATTCTGTTGTCATTGAGATGATAGTCAAAAGAAGTGGTTTCTTGAATACCAGCGATTGGTATTAAATCCAAGTGATGTGACTCTAAAGAAATCCGATGGAAGTCGAGGCGACGCGAGAAAAGCAGAAACGCTTCGGGAACTATACAGGTCTGGGAGTCTGAGGCGAGTTCGTAACCCATTGGACACGAACAGAGGTATCTCTGTTTGGGTTTATAGAGACAAAGATGACTACAATTGCCGTTATTAATAGCGCACGGATTCGTTCCGAGGACTCGATTCATGGAAACCGCTTTCAAACCCATCAGATCCGGCAATTGGTCGACAATTGTCTCTCTCTGTTCTCCCGTTATCTTATTAACTCTTTCGACAGACCTTCGCTGCCAATCACTCCAATAAACCCAATCGTTAAGTAAAGTGAATCCGAAGACATGAGGCAATTGATCCGAAACAATGACTGTCCGATCGGATCCATCGAAATTTGATTTTTCAATTTTGTCTGTCTTTGCGTCCGACCAATAGATTTTGGACAAATCGTAGTCAATCGCCAAACCATTAGGCCATCCGAGACCAGTGCTGATGACAACAGCCCTCTGAGAGCCGTCGAGGGCCGCCCTCTCTATCTTTGCTTTCGCGCCCCAATCAGTCCAAAAGATTAAACCTTCGATGGGATGGACGACTATAGCTCGCGGTTCGTCCAACCCTTCCGTCAAAAGAATCTTTCTGTGAGTGCCGTTAAGTCGAGCGACTTCTATACGATCTGTTCCGGTGTCAGTCCAATAGATATTTCTTGCAATCCAGTCGATGGCAATGCCGTCCGGATAATGAACTTCCGAGAAGATAATGTCTTCTTGTTGTGAACCATTGAGGAAAGCCCTTCGAATCACAGGGACGTCATCGTCGGTCCAATAAATCTTTTTGTCTATTGGATCGAAATCGACTGCAATCGCGTGTTTTATATGACGAAGAGGTAGAACCACATCCGTGTGGTCAGACGTGTCTAATGATATGCGGCGAATGTCGACTCTTCGGGCGAGTAAAAGAATCTCTTCAGCACTTGTGGCGCAGTTTTTTGTGTCTGGCAGTAGACGAACGCCTGTAGGACAGGCACAGGAGTAAAATGGAGAGATCGAAGACAAGAGGCAGAGATGAGAACATCCGCCGTTATCGGTATCGCAAGGAGTGGTTGACGGCAACTGACGCGCCGATGAGTAGACGTGAATATCCATTGGCGACAACTGTCCGCTTAAAATCTTTCTTCTATGACCAGTATTTTTATTGAATGCATGTATGGCTCGCGTCGACCAATCAGTCCAATAGATAGTGTCGCCCAACAGAGTCAGAGCGAACGGATGAGGTAAATGACCACTGATTACGGTCTTGCGATTACTGCCCGAGAAGTCCATCGAAGATATGAATTTGAGTTTTGCGTCCGCCCAATACAGCCTAAGACATGTGGAACTCTATCATTCGACTCAAGAACCAAACTTTGTACTAACCTCTTGGCCTCGTAGTCAATGGTTAGACCGTTTGGCCAAAAGATATTGTCTTTGATGACAACAGATCGGGTGACGGGATCGCCGTCCATCGAAGACTTCTCTATTTTAGGAACTTCTCCCCAATCGGTCCAAAACATCAAACTTAAGAGAAAACAATTGATTCGTGTTTTAGTTCAAAGACCAAAGAGACCGAAGAATTGACAGATCAAAGAAGAGCTCTTACTTTATAGCCTTTCCGAGAAAGCATTAAATGGTAAGAGAAATGAAAAGATGAAGAAATGTGTTGTTTGAGTGCTTACCCGTCTGTTGGGGCCAAAGCGATGGCTCGCGGCTGATCCAAGTCTTTCCAGAAGAGGACTTTGCGATCGGAACCATCGAAATGACTGACTTCGATGCGATTGGTCTCCGAGTCAGTCCAATATAGCTTTTTGGTCAACCAATCACAGGCGAGACCGTCAGGCGATATGATTCCCGATTGGATTATTGTAAATGACTTATCTTGGCTTAAACTGCCGTTGATTTTAATGCCTTTAATCATTTCGAGGCCGATGTCGGCCCAGAAGATAATACTATCTTTGAAGTAGTAGTCCAGAGCTGCCGCTTCTTCCAAATGGCTTATTATCACCGATGCGTTAGACCTCTGGTTATCGCCATTCAAGAGACGGATGTCTTTGCGATTGGCGAACAACAGATATGTCGGACGAGTGGCCCCTTTCGGTAGAAGACATGTTAAGTGAAGAAACCATTTGCCGACAGATAATCCTTACCTGAACTGAGTCTCAAATAAAATATTAATAAAAATAAAAAATAAATAGTTTTGAGATTTAATCGACTTTTGTAAACAAGTCTTGAGTGATGACAATCAGTGGTCATCTTTGGCCGCGGTTTAAGAACTTTTGTTTGTGTTTGCGGACAAACACATCGATGGCTCTCCTTTTGATGCATTTTGGGATCAAATGGGATCTGATTTCACCATTTCTGTTGATATTTACATACAATTTGAGGTAATTTTGTTGCAATTTGTGAACAAATTTGTTGACAATTCGTTAAATTCATAATTAGATTAAATGAAAAACAAATGTTTTTAGTTTTAGTTTGCATTGAGTTTGTAGTGAATGGTCTTCACTGCTATTGTCCTGTCATTAGTCCATCAAAAAGCCATTTCTTATGAGAAGTGCTTTCCTTAAGTCAGTCCCACTCCAGAAGTGTAACCAATCAGAAAAGTTATGTCCAAAACCTCATCGCTTGTCATCAGATCGGTATTCAGTGATGATATGCTTCACCGCAACCAATATATTAGACCAGAGCTCAGATCAGATCCGATCCGACTCTCACTCGAGTGTCGATTAATTTATATGTTTATGAAAATCGATTGAAATTATGTTCAAATGATTTATTTGTATCTGATTTTAGTCAAACTCTTGTATACAATATTACAATATTTATGTGATGTTAGCTCTAAATTAAGCAAAATATCGAAACTAATCGTTATTTTATTATCATTTAGTACTAATTCAAACCATTCAACCAAACAATTGGTCTCTCATTGGCTTTATTTTAATTCTTCAAACATTTTGGACAATACTTACGAAAAGAGACATTTGTTCGGACCTATACTTACCTAAAGTATAATAATTTGGGAAATAATTGAAAAACTATTTAAGAATTGAGTGCAAAATAAGATAAGAATTCAGAATTAGAAGAATGTTATCATTTGTCGGGAATTATGGGGAATATAATTCTTCTTTGGTATTATAGGGGTTGACATAAGTCGGTTGACTGTAGTTCTGAGCAGCGAATTGATCGAAAGAAGAAGAGTTACTGTTGTCTCCGAACCCACTCGGATAGAGTTCGTTCTCATATCCATCGCTATTGGCGTAAAGACCGTTCTCAGACACCTCTTTGATTCCTTTCTCAATTGGATCCAATTTATCGCCGCGACTGTTGTCGTAATCGTTGCGATGACTTCTCTTTCTGTCCCGACTATGGCTTCTACTTCTTCGTCGTTTCCTATGTTTTTCTAAGTCTTTGTCTTTGCTTTCACCTCTGCGTCTCTCTGGCCTCTCCGGCCTTTCAGGTCTCTCTGGCCTTTCAGGTCTGTCTGGCCTTTCAGGTCTTTCAGCTCTCTCTGGCCTTTCGACGTCACCGCCGGCCTGTTCCTCACCATAAGCGTTCTCACGAGTACTTCTAGTCCTTTCACTTCTTCTATCTCTATCAGCCCGACTGCGTCTGTCCCCTCTCTCCCCTCTATCTTTTTCCCGATCTCCTCTATCTCTGGGACTCTTACTTCTTCGTCGTTTCTCGCGCTCGCGATCTTTACTACGACTTCTTCTCTTTTCAGATCTATCTCTGGAGTGTCTGTGAGTATCTCGTGTTTCGTAGCGATCACTAAATTTAAATATTGTTAAAATAAAGAATCGGTAGAACAGATACAAACCGTTCGACACTTCGGGCGTCATCTCTGCCGGAATGTCTAATATTCTCGTCGGGCGCCCCTTTCCGAGTGCCACCCAATCCGCCGCCTTTAAGACGAAGTGTGAGTTCGATTTGATTGCGGATAAGATATACCTAGTCGTCGAGGCAGCCAACCCTTGACGGTTCGTCCCCTTTCGACATCGACTAACACCCGCCGGCCATCGATCTTCTTTCCGTCGGCGTGTTTATAGGCAGCTGTTGTGGAAGTGCAGAAGCGGTCAAATCGATACTTACCAAGAATATGATACCTACCATATCTATAATTACTTACCTTTTATTTATTTATTAAATAACTCATTTCTACTCGAAATAGGTGTTCAGTGAGGGCTCAGAATTAATTACTCTTTTATACTATAAATAATTTTGTATTGCCTTAACTAAACAAACAAACGTCTCAAATGCGGGAATGTCTTAAGATTTGCATTGCGGGGTCTAATCAAAGGATTTCCGCTATTATCAAAAAGGATATCTCAAATTTTAACTGACTTCTGGGGTTTCACTGTATTTCCAATTTTATGACAATTCTATTGCAATTATTATTGAATTTAAGTGATTGCCGACTGAACACCTATAATAGCAATGCTAACCAATATTACTGAATAGTAACCAACATTTCCTATCGTTTAATTAATGTTAAACCAACTGAACAGATATGACGGAAGGAATTGAAGAGTATTTAAATTACCGATTCATTTGTTGAGATATCAAAATAAAATAAATAAGAATTCATTCCTTTCGTCAGTACCGGTCAGTCTATAGACTTATATAGAAAGCCATTTCGATTGTCTGATTGACGATCCAAATAGTTTACGATAGGTGTTAGTAATCACTAAACTCTAACTTTTCTAACTCATTCAAAACTTATAGCAAGTTTAATATAAAAGGAGTCAATTGTGGGAATTTATAGAT